>MU385905.1:0-180659 GCA_022497145.1 Rostrohypoxylon terebratum | reverse complement strand
GGCCCCCCCCCCCCCCCCCCCCCCCCCCCCCCCCCCCCCCCCCCCCCCCCCCCCGCCCCCGCCCCCCCCCCCCCCCCCCCCCCCCCCCCCCCCCCCCCCCCCCCCCATTTGGCACGATCGAAGCATTGCTGGCAGGGCAACATATATCCTGCGCTTTCCGTGATAGTGGATGGATTATTTATTAAGCATACGTTTTGCCATACTGAGATGACGTACACGAATCCTATTGTTAGTTTCCATCGAAAGAAAGAAAACGAATTGCATTGCGATACAGAACTTTGATAATTGGTTGGTTGGGGGGAATCTTATTACTGTGAGGAATAATCTACGACATCTAGCCTCTGGGTTTTCATGTGTAATGGCTGAAGTAGTTGCGAGGCTATAGCCTTTCAATTGGCTATTGGTTCATCGATAATAGTGTTGCTGACTTGCGAGTTAATGAGGCTACGGGCATGGACTACTCCACGTTAAACCGAGTCCTTGGATCACATTGAGTCTTGGGTATATATCAAGGGTTCTTTGTTGCCCTACCTCTCTCTGAAGGCACTGAACGTAGGAGCTTGTATCCAACCTGCAAGGTTCCTAATAGCAGTGTTGTAGTGTCGATGGGGTGTATGGCATACGTATTGCCGTAGCTTTCTCTTCACGATATGGATACCTGGTGCCGGTACGGAGGACTGTGCGTACTGGTAACATTAGCTCGCGATACCCTGGGTAGATGGAATATCATAGCCGGCACTTACGATAATGATCCAGGATTGTGATTTAATACGTGCTTGTGCTTCCATATAGATCATCTCCAATATATGACAAGATAAGACCGCATACCACTGCGGTAGTGCACAGCCTGCCGTTGGTGTTCTTTAATATTCTTTGAGCCTATTCGACAATCAGCATTAGAACTTACACAGCTTAATCCTGTACGTCTTTTCTGCACAGTACACAGGTAGCAAAACATCACTACTACGTTAGCAGTCAAGGCTACCCCTTATAATAACTCAACGTATCAACCAGATTACTTCCTAATATAGAATATACGTTATATATCGGTCAATAATAAAGATAAGATCACAGCACCTGCATATAGAATTTATTCCATTAATTAGGCCACCAAATCTTACCGTTAATTTTGTGTCGTCGAGTATCGTCGAGCCGACAGTGGGCTACCTTTAGGAGAAGTGATGTGAATACTTGATATTAATAGCAGGCCAATGTCTCCGGAAGCATTTTGATTGATCGATCGGGTAGGGTTTCTACAGATTTGGCAACCCGCGCTGAAGATGAACCCCTGACGGCTCTAAGGGATATTCGCGTTCATTGTCGAGTCGGCTATGCTGTAAGTCGTCGGCGCCTTTTCGGGATGCAACGCTGTGAATGCTTCCCCCCCCCCCTCCCCTGAAAAATTGCAGATCTTGATTATTGGACCATATGGCCATTGATCCGACGCTACCTACTCACACTGGCGAGAGTGATGAGGCACATTTCATTCATAACTACCTGGTAACCAGATGGCGACAGCAGTCCGGAGGCAGGCAAGCTAAATTTAGATAGGTTGTTGATTTAGAGTAGGCTAGATCGTTTCTCAGGCTGCGCGATGGTAGTAGACACCCCCATGAGAATGCGGAGATAACCCCAGATGAGACATAGGTTGGTAGTAGGAACTAGCTAGGTACCTACCGGCAGGCCAGGGGTTCAACGTTACATATGCCATCCCGTCTTACATACCTAGCCATGAAACACTTCAGAACAAATGACAACGCCAATGATAGCCTCTCGAAAACGCCAAAACCCCGTCTATCTATAGGATCATCATCATACTTACACCTTTGAGAGGCGTTAGCAGGAGCAAGCCATGGTTTCTGTTACGGCAGAAAGCTTTGGAAAATTGCAGAAAAGCCACCCTATGAGCACCGGTAGAATCGACGGATATCATACCATCTTCAAGCTTATGGGCTGCTTATGCGGCGCTTCAGCCAACAGGGGTTGGTTGTTCGTTTCGTTAGGTACTCAACGGGATATTTGTAAGAAACAGATACACGCCGTTGCGAGCCCCTTAGCCTAGGTAGTCAACGTATCAGATATCCCGGATAGTTACTGAGTCCGTATTCGTCCGTATTCATAGTAAACACTTGAGGCCTGTGATGTTGGTATGGGGTATTTTGTAGCTTGATGCTTGATGCTTGATTTTATTAATGAGGGCCAATTTTTGCCGTCTAGAATCTACAAGAGTAATAATTCGCGTCGCCACGCGTAAAACCAAACGCACCCATAATGCCATACGAGTGAAATGCGACTGATGCTCAGATGCCTAGCCTATTATCTAATCCGTCCCAAATCCCATGATGCTATATCCAAGATCCATTACTTTCTGTGGGAATATCCTCCGCGTGGTATCCTCAACTGATAGTGTCAAAGTAGCCCCTGAACCCTTAACGCCATAGATATGCAAATACCTTCAAATACGGTCACCGTTTTCAAATAGTTCCAGACACCGAAAGAACCTTCTGCCACTCCTAATATTTCCTATCTACCCCAGAATTTCTTGTCAAATCGATGAGTTGGTTCGTATGGGGTGAGACAGGTCGGCCGATCCATGCTGCGTACTCTAGATGTAATCCTTCTCCATGTCGTGTAGCGTCTGTGTATCGAATGATGGCCTGTTCTCTGACCCTTGAAAATTCTTAGCTCCCTAACCATAGCTCCTCCGACCTAGTTGTCAACGACCTGTAAAGGGGTCGTGCAAAGCTTTGAGCTGGGCTTGACGTGTCTGACATCGGTGATACAAGATCATGCAAACTCGCCAGGTGATCTTCATTAGAACTTAGAGCCAACGGCGGCTCGGAATCCGACAGTAACAATGCTTCGGCTGTCGTCAATGTCCCCGTCTCATCAGCTTCGTCTCCAACCGCCTGAGGCCACCAAGGCTCTACGGGCTCTCGTTGACCCTGGTACCACCACTGATTTTCGAAACCGTTGTCTACCGTTACCATAGCGGCGGACAACGACTCGAGCTCCCGAGCTCTTTCAAGGTCTTCGCTACGAGGTCGTTCCATGGAAAGGGGTACCGTTGTCGGGTTATTTGCGTATGGTGATCTGTCACCGTCATAATCCTCATCTGCCGGCCATGCCCAGGCCGACCAAGGCAATCCGTCCTCGCCTAGCCGGTACTGACTTGGTGGTGCTGGTAACGCCTTTAACCGCTCCGACTCGTCCCTGGTTATCTGGGTGAAAGGTGGAAATAGCGTTGCCGAAGATGCATGGTGGACATCCCACGGGCTATCGTTAAAAGGTGGAGGAGCCGACCTTCCTCGCTCATGCAACGTTCCTCTACCTTCACTTCTCGACCCAGCTCTCGGCCGAGCCCGCAACTGCTCACTAGGTTGATCGTTGGTCTGACCCCGAGGATGTCCGTGCTCCCGATTTTGAGCTCCGGCACGAGATTGCTGAGAGTGATGGTGATGATGATGATGGTGGTGGTGGTGGCGGTGTTGTCGCTCCTGGTTATGTCGACTTGAATGCTCCCGACTACGGTTCTGTCGTGACTCCGGGGCCGTTAAGTAGTTGGTGTTCGGCGGGGGTACCTGGCGAGGAAAGTTGCCTGAATCCCTAGCGTTTTTCAAATTACGAGACATATAAGTCATGGTGTGAGTCTGCGGGGTGTGTCGCTGAGACCAAGAGACGCCGAAGGCGAGCTGGACGAAAATCTGCGGCTTGGAGATGTTGTTACGTTCATTTTGTATTGGTTTGTTCCGATTTTGATCCATGGCGATAGGTTCCGTTTTCCACATTCTTCAAGAGGGAAAGAGAAGAGAGGGGAAGGGAAAGGTGAGACAGGGTGACCAGGACTTGATAAAGAAGGCTAGTGACTGCGGCTACGCCGTCGTCCTGGAGTATGCGGGAGTATGCGGGAGTACGCTGCAGTACGCTGTAGTACGCCGCGATACGGTACTAAGCCCTTGACGCCAGACGTTCCAAAAGGGCAGTTCGGTGCGGACAAGCCCAAAAATACTACTACGGTATAAGCTGGAGTGTTTCCTAATTGCAGTGGAGAATTCCTCTGTCATGCAACAGCCACAGACCTGTGATACGTACGCACCAGTGCACCAGTCACCAGTACACCAGCACTACCAGGTACAGTAAAGTGCCCTGAGATGACCTGAGCCGGCCTTCGGTGGCGTAATACGACCAGCCTCGGGAAACTAGATCCACGATCCACGTTCGACTAAGCAGCTAAGTATAAAGTATCCCAAAAGACGAGAGGGATCAGTTTAGAATGATTTAGGATGGTTTAAGGATGATGGTGCGCAGGCGCGGCGAGTAAAAAAAGACAAAAAACAAAAAAAAAAACAACAACAAGAGGATGTAAACGTTATACCTAACGATCCTACCTCACTCCAGACACCGGTCTTAAAAGATAGGCTAGGTCGTATGTATATGAGAGGGTCATCTAGAGAAGAGAAAAGAAAAGAAAAGAAAAGAAGGAAAAGGGAGTTGCAGTATGTACGTAGCAGCAAGTAAGAGAAGAGTGGTAGTAGTAGTGGTAGTAAGAGTAGTAATAGTAGTAGTAATAATAATGATTTAAGTCGAGTGTGACTGGGTAGAATGTACTATGTAGAGAATGAAGAAAAGGTTATTAACCTAACTAATAGACTGCCAGAATGCCAGACTGCTAGATAATCTGAGCCGACGAAGAGGGGCGGGTTGGCGAAATGATTTGCTCATTTCTCCCCTACGCACCTACGCACCTACGCACACATCCATCCTTTACATAGTAGACAGTTAGATAGATACTCCATTAAACAACTAAGACAACCTAGTCGGCAGTGATTCGCCCCAGCCAGATGAGAATCAACAAGAACTGCAACGGTAAGTAGGCTAGAAAGCGTGTCGGTATGCAGTATGCGGTATGCGGTATGCGGTATGCGGTGCAGTCGTCCGGTACCACTTCCAACCACCAACGGGCGTTGTTAGACAGGTAGACGGGAGATGGAAGGATGCGTGTTGTAGCTTGTAACTTGTAGATGCCCGGTTGTACATCCCATACACAAGATACAAGATACAAGATCCAACTTTTACAACATTACGTCGTCCATACTATTACATGGTATGTACTATGTAAGTAGTACGTAGTAAGGTATGTACAACGCATCCAATTATCTAAATTTCATGGATGTTTTGTTGCGGCGCGCATGGGCGAAGCGATCCCCAGACGAACAGGCCAGATGCATATTGACCATGCTGCAATCATACTGGTCGTGTCGATAGTATTGCGTCGTCGATAGACCGGTTCCCGGCCCCGGTTCCAAGACTCAGGGACTCAGGGACTAAGGCTCCCTAAAAATTCCCAAAATCACAAATTTCAGTTCTAGTACTACATACATATTAGTACGTAGTAGGTATACATAGTAGTATGTACAGCTCCGCCTCACCCAAGCCAAAAGGAAAACGCTAGAAGATCCGTCTGGATGACCCCTAGTTTTCGACCCTTGGCACGGGGCTCCCTTGGCTAGGGACGATGGATAGCTTGGTGCGAAAAACTTACTATGTAGTTCCGTAGGATGGGAATCCCTGGAGGCCGTGTTTACTGCGTACCTAGTAGTACTAGGTAGTAGTATTGTATTGTACAACTGATAGCGTGATAGCGTGGTAATGACCTACGTAGTAGTAGTAGACTAGTACGTCGTAGTGTAGGTATTAAGAACCTGTCAAAACCGCGACCGAGAAATATCTCCAAGATGGAAAGACGTGGATGGGAAAATGCCGGGAAGAAATTAATGGATTAATAATCGACATCAACAAATAACGTTAGATTTCAGAAACCATCCTGGAACGCCCCTGGAGACATGGACCGGAACTTTTGGATGTGAGCGAGGCGATTCCGGATCGTCGGGATTAGTTTCTTAACATCAAGTACCAAGCCACACACCGCTCGAAATCTGCCGCAAAGCTGAGTTGATAATACATAGTACGTACATACTATGTAGTAGTATCATGTCTGTCGATAGCCATCCATGCAATCGCTGTGCAATTCGTCAAATATGATGCCATGTAATATGATAAGATGGGATGAGGTACTGCAGTAGGATTGTTCCTCATGAAAGCTGTCTAGCTTGAAAGTTAGCAAATATCAATCCTAGCAAGACGCGCATCGTCGTTTTATTATCTATACACAGTATATATATGCAGATGTGCAGATGTGGTATTAGCGATTGATTATTATGACGGATAGAGAAAGAAAGGAACTCGACGAAGAGGAGAAGGGGGGAAAAGATTCAAGGGTACACGGATACCTACCTCTACCCAGCTATGTACAATGCAGAGGGTGCGGCAGGTGCAGTGGTGAACAATGCACATACCCGAGTCGGTAATCGAGTCAATTAAATTTACAGGTACTGACTATTATACTATGTACATTATTAGTGGTTTAAACTCAACTGGAAGCGAGCTTCGAGCTTCGAGCTTCGAAACTTGTGGGGAAACAACCTTGAAACCATGACTTGTGTAATACAGCCTACTACGAAGTACGTATTAGCGATTTACATAAAAACGTTTTAGTGTTTTGGTGCCAGGCACCAGGCGCCAGGTTGGCAGCCATCCCATCAATGATCCCCATCCCATTTTAATTGCCACTTCCAATCTTACCTGAAATAGCTCGCCACCATATTAGTCGTAGTACGTACATTGCAGACTACATACGACGTACAGCACCTGCTTCCAGAAATAGAATTATCCATGGATCTTACATTGGATAATCCATTCATTTCATACATACATACATACATATATACGTACATACGTACATACGTACATACGTACATACGTACATACGTACATGCATGTGCATGCTGCAATATGTACGACAGCAGCACAGACTGCACAATAACATTGTTTGTTAATACGTGCAATTTAGAAAGCTCTGCTAGCTTGTAGTACACTGGCATACTAGTACTACTACTATTACGACGTACTATTACTACTACATATTAGTGTACATCCACCGCTGCAACGAAGCGGGTCGAGCGCCGGGTATTAATCGAAGTTCAACGCCGAACAAGTTCACCGTACGCACTTCCATCTGCCATCTTCCATAATAATACTACCTAACATTACCTGAACAACGTCAATATATTATTATTAGCATAGTGTAAATGAGACAAACTCCCTGTAATAGCTTTGCCGCACTCGCAACAAGCTATCCCCATAACATGAATATGGTCATCGGGTCATCGGATCATCGAGGCATCAGATGGAATCAGGCAGTCAGGTATACTACCTACGGGCCTGCGTACTTTCAGGGTTAGGAAGAAAAGATGACGCCAAACAACTTGGATCTCGAGGTACATAGGCAGTCAGCACGGTCAGGTGTGTATTCGAAAATATTGTTCAAAACAAAAACATCATTTGACAAATCCACACTTACATCCCGAGCATCCCAAGCATCCTGGCATCCCAAGCATCCCAAGCATCCCAAGCATCCCATACATAGTTACCGGTAGGAACTGCTCTAACTCTAAAACGTTTCGGATAAAACAACAAACAGATTCCGCCGCCTGCTGTGGCTCCCATTTCCAACAAGTCCCGGATGTAAATGGCGATCCCCCTTACGCCGAGCTCCATTACTCTGCAAATGCTAAATATTCTAAATATGTATGCATGTAGCGCGACAGAAGTGAGAAGGAATCCAGAAACTTGGAAGCGCTGGCCCATTCCTCTAGGTAGGAATAGTGCCAATCATTATTACGAGAAAGACTTGGAAAATAACCCTTCGAGTCTTGGAAGATGATGATTTCAGCAATTTCCTTTTTCCTACTCTTCGTCGCGTCTCACCATTGCGTTGGCCGATTCGGCCTTTCCGGCGACGTCACTATCATCCCAAAACCGCGACTTCTGGTCCTTGCCTTTGATCATACCGTACACATCAAACGGATCTAAAAGCGTTGCGAGAAAATTTCTCTCCTGCTTGTACCCTGGCCCGGTGATTTCTGTCACGCCATCTCTAGCAAGGTAAACCTTGGTCGACTTGGGAAGCCACCGGCGTGGATGACGAACGTTCAGCAAAATGCTATTGCAGAGCATGAGCAACGCCTCGAACACGTAGAAAAACCATTCATGGCGGATGATTGGGTTCAGCGTCGAGAAGTCGACGTCGGGAGACGAAAAGTTCACGCTGCTGATGTCGAAGAACTCGACCGTTCGGTAAATGCATCTCGCCGTGATGATCGCGCTGCTGATGTAAAGAGTCAAGAGTGCTTGGTTGATCTTGGCATGGTTGATCCCGTTGCGCCGGCATCTCGAGTGGAAAGTCGCTGCCAGGGTGAGGAATAGGCAGACAACCACGAGTTGCAATATCAACGCAACCTTGAGCAGAGTCTGGCCCGTCTGTTGCAAATCCGCCGGCAAAGTCCGAATAGCTTGGTAAGCCGCCCCTATACCGCTAAGCGTCTCGATGATGGTGGAAATGGCCGCGAAGGTAGTCAGGACGCGCCCTGGGTGGATCGGAGAATGGTACGGCACGAAGTACAAAACACGACCGAGAACGTAATAATTGCAAAGCTCGTACAAGGGACTAGCTACCTGGTCAGCATCTAATCTTCAAAGATTTAAGGGTGTTATGGATTATGTCAACTTACGGAGCAGCATAGATGAGACAAGTGCTAACAACATAGTAGATAAGTTTTGTGTAATCGAATGCCCCGAGTGCTCTGACAATGAAACCGGCTACGAATAGGAGCGAGCAGAAGAAATATAAGCCGGTGAACCTCCAACTTTGGTAATGCCTGTACCGAATGTTAGAGACATGTTGCGGGCGTAAGATTTGAAGACACCAACATGGCCTGCCAGAAGTGAACGCCACCACTGATTGCAAAAGCAATCGCGAAGAATACCGGCGCTCCCTTATTGGGAGCATAGAACCAGATGCTACCGTCGACATATTGGCCGTCCTCCATGGTGACCTCCAAGGTTAGCGTTGGATATCACTAATGATGTTCGGAGGAGTATAAAGGGGGATAGATTCAGACAGTTAGAATTGTTCGAAGTAACTATGCTACTTTGAATTATCGATACTCATTGATATTTTATTGTCCGTGCCGAGAAAGACGGAAAGTCAGAACTAGGATAGCTTTTATAGAAAACACGAAAGCGGGTGTTCCCAATCGTCTACGTGACTGAGCTGATACCAATGAAGCCGTACGGTCAGGGTTCGGCCAATCGCGTTACATGGTGATGAATACGGCGTATAGGACAAGGCGTAAATGACACAATGACGGCGACAGTCCTGGAATACACAGCCGACTTCTAAGGCACTGATGAATTCAGCTACTCCCGGCATATTTTTTTCAAGGCAGGATAAATGTAGTCGAGCAATGCGGCCGCACCTAAGTCTCGATGCAATAGTAGGCATGTTCCGAGATGCGAGATGCGAGACGCGAGACGCGGAGAGACGTACGGGCATATAGCATAGGCCCTAGGACCTAGGTCAGCTACTGCAATCGTCCATAGGCATCTACAACTGAATTTGAACATGTTGAAAAGAAATCAATCGCAGAATCCACAATTTCTCTGAGGAGTGCGCCATAGTTTGCAATTGGTAAATTGAAAAGTTAGCCGCAGTAGAGAAACGGCGTATTCAGCGTAGTAGGTAGAAAAGTACTAGGGAAGTTAAATTTTCAAAGTCGTGGCTGAATAGGTACCTAGGTACCTTATGTAGAATACCTATCAATGACCTCGTAGGTATCGATAAGAGAAGGAGGCATGCCGTCATCACCTAACGCAGTCTGCGCAGTCCATTTCAGGGCTACAAACAACTGGAATTTCAGCTCGTACAAAATACCTACTAGGTAGACAACTCTACAAATACACTTTCTCTTATACTTCCCCTAAACATCCACGAGACCAACAATCGTACCCAAACATACAATGCCTCAATTAGACGAGTCAGATAAGGAAAGGCTTAAAAAGGCCTTCGATATCTCTAATTTCGACCTGAATGCTGTCATACGTGGCATTCAATTAACTCTTGTCGGCGGTATGTCTGTGTCCCTATATCGCCCTATATCGCTCTATATCGTACCATCACCCCCGACAGGACTCGAAATGTCTCGGCGATGCTAGCTAATGCTTTATAAAACGCCTTGTTTGCAGCCCATCGAGCCTTGCAGAACCCCGGCATATTCACAAATGACCACTACAAGCAAGCCGCCATAGCCGTTGGTGCCGGAATTGCAATTCGTGTAGCTATTGCTATTCCTGTAAGAAGCCCAAGGTAGCTTAGACATATCCTAACCAGTCCGACTGACAAACGAAACCCTTCATCGCTAGATTATCGGAGTCAAACTTCTCCTTGGCGTCTTGTCATTGATATTTGATCTCGACAAGACCACTTGGGACGATACCTTGGTGAATGGCTTGGACTTAATCGCCAACCATGTTCTCCAAATCCCGTTATTCTTGATGACTCTTATGAGATATATCACGCCAACACTTGACAATTTGTATTTATACCACCATCCCGTGATTTTCTATTCAATGGGACGGTCAGCCGTTAACGCCTCGCCGGCAGATTCATGGATTCCTTGCGCTGGGTCGATATGACATACGTTCAGAAGCATCGCAACGAGAATCCCGATACACTTCGCGATATGTATTATCCAAACTTGAGCGGGTATAAACAAAGAGATGGGAGCACGAATTCGACGAGTACCGCCGAGGCTGTGACTATGTTTTTATGGCGGTTTGCCCGGAAGGCCTTGATCTCCCTAGCCGTATTTGCCTTGTCGTACGTCCCGTACATTGGACGCTTGGTACTTCCGGCAGCTAGTTTCTATACGTTTCATAAGGCAGTTGGTTTAGGTCCTGCCGCTGTTATATTCGGCACCGGTGTGTTTCTGCCGAAGCGTTACCTAGTCATATTTCTCCAAACCTATTTCGCATCTCGCAGCCTCGTGCGCGAATTGCTCGAGCCCTACTTCGCCCGCGTCCGTTTTTCCAAGGACCAGAAACGAAAATGGTTCCGTAGTCGAGAAGGGTTGCTTTTCGGATTCGGCATCGGTTTTTATACCCTTCTACGTGTCCCATTACTCGGCGTGCTTATTTATGGCATTGCCGAAGCGTCAACAGCATACCTCATTACCAAGATTACGGACCCGCCCCCGTCGCCGAAAGCGTCACGTTCTGAGGTGGAACAATTTGCAGCAAGTCAACAGGTCTGGAGGAATAAGCACGAATTCCTCAATCTCCCGCTGGCAAATTTGGACGTAGATGATAGCCAACCTCCGCCGTATGATGAAGCTGTAAAGCAAGGAAGAAAGGACCTATGACACGATATAGCTCATCTCGGATATCGAAGCTTTGCAATGATGTCGCCTGGGAAGTTTACTTTTTTTTTAAAAAAAAAAGAAAAAAACAGGAAACAACTACGACAACTACGACAACAATCGCGACAACAATGAGATGTCAAACTGAACTAGGGAGTTGGACGGTTCGGATCAACGTATTTATTTACCATTCAACTACCTAGTAGGTATTTGTGCCACGAGAATAGATAGCAAGAAGAATTAGTATACAATTAGAATTCTTCGACACCCATCGTTATCTCAGTTATCTCCGTTTTTTACCTCCAGTATTCACTATCTCACTAGGCAAGTGGGTATTAACCTGGAAGCCATTCAATCAAGTGTGTGGATGAGAGGAACGCCGAATTACCGAGATAAGCTATAATATCTACTGCGTATGTAGGTCATACCTAGCAGAAGGACGTCAGAAAAAGTGCCCTAGGTATTAATAGTACCGTAATGCACTGTACATCTCCCGGTTTCTGATTGGTCAACTAGGACAGTGTATAGCAGTATTATTAATACATGGGGCACTTTTTCTGACGCCCTTCTGCCTAGGTCCTAGGTAGGTATAATCGGGACGGTATGCAATGCCCTAGCCCCTGAATTGGGGCTCTCCTTATCAGCTTCGACGTTTGTATTTCTTCGGTGTCAATAGTTGTGATAAGGAGGAGAGGAGGAGAATCCTTGGTGGGGACGAGAGCAGCTGATTGGTATATCAATGTTACTTAGCAGCACACGCTACTTAGTACGTATATCTATGAACTTAGTATGCGTATGATCCGATTACTACTAGAGCAACTCGCATGTTTCCGACGTCACGGACATGGTGCAGGCCGCTATGCACGTAAGTGTTCGAGAGATATCACGACGCCTGAGGCAATGCGATTGGCGCCTCTCCGCTCCTACGATGCGGGGTATCTACTAGGTACCTAAGCATATCTGTATAGGTATGGATACTACCTATATATATCCATATGTGTGTGTGTGTACCCAAGGTATATATAAGACCTGCTGGATGATGACCGAGAGCCTCTGCATGATAACTTTAGTCTCAACGATCTACACTCAGCTAGGACGTGCAACATTCCCAACTAAGTCGTACAACACCCCCCGACAAAGTGATATATCCAGTAAGTTCTGTACCATACCCATACCTAGAGGTAGACGCCAATATCCGTATCCGAAATCATAATGGGGAAAACCGAGATCCGCACTGTCGGAAAGGTCAGCTTCGACAAGCCGGCATACGAACAGCCAAATCTCCACGTAGGTAAAGCTGGTGAAATCATTGGCCACCTCGCAAGCTAATATACTATAGAATAGATGGCATCCCGACAGTATGAACCCTACACAAGTCTCGTTGTTTGAAAGCGATTGGAACCGCGTGTTGATGAGGCTATAGTTCCATTTGCTGGTACCATCAAGGATGGCGAGACGGTTAAGATCGAATGTCTCGATTGGTAAACACCTATATATGCCTCGTCTAATAGTGACGTTCGTAAAACCTAACGTGTTCCATAGGACCGGAGGCCAAATAGGGAACAATGATAGCGCGGACGATATCCGCAACGTCGATCTAACCAGGATTCATTACCTCACGGGCCCTTTCGAGGTCGAAGGTGCCCAGCCAGGAGATGTCCTGTTGGTTGAGATAATGGACGTGCAGCCATTCCAAGATCAACCGTGGGGATTTACGGGCGTTTTCCACAAGGAAAACGGAGGAGGGTTTCTCGACGAGATCTACCCGTCTGCTGCTAAGGCTATTTGGGATTTCGAGGGCATCTATGCCACCTCGCGACATATCCCGCACGTGAAATTTCCAGGCTTAATCCACCCTGGCATTCTGGGATGTGCACCATCAGCCGAGGTTCTGGCGACCTGGAACAAGCGCGAGGGCGAGCTGATCTCAGCTAATAAGCTTGAGAGGCAAGTTGCATTGCCGCCGGAGTCGAAAGGTATTCACGCCGGTGCTTCTGATGCGGCTCTGAAAGAGAAGGTCGGCCGAGAAGGTGCTAGGACTGTTCCTGGCCGACCAGAACACGGAGGCAATTGCGATATCAAGAACCTAAGCAGAGGCTCCAAGGTTTACTTGCCAATCCACGTTCCAGGTGCTAAATTCAGCGTCGGAGATCTGCACTTCTCGCGTGAGCCCTCCCCTCCTTTCTATCTCCCTAACCCTTCAGGGGAAGAATAGAAGAAAAAAATAATTAACTTGGCACAGAGGGCGACGGTGAGATCTCATTTTGTGGGGCAATCGAGATGGCGGGTATCATCACGATCAACTTCAAGGTGATGAAGAACGGCATGGCAGATCTAGGTCTCAAATCGCCTATTTACCTACCTGGCCCTGTCGAGCCTCAATTCGGTCCGGGTCGCTGTATCTACTTCGAGGGTTTCTCCGTAGACGAACATGGAAAGCAACATTATATGGACGTGACGGTTGCTTACAGACAGACCATCTTGCGTAAGTGCTATAAACCTTTTGATGATCCTTGCCTGTAACTATTCTTCAACTGACCGACGAGGGAAGGGTGTATCGAGTACCTTCGTCGCTTCGGGTACGACGACTACCAGATTTATCTCCTGTTGTCATCCGCGCCTGTTCAAGGGCACGTGGCGGGTATTGTTGACATACCGAACGCATGCACGACTCTCGGTTTACCCGCCGATATTTTTGATTTCGACATATTGCCATCGGGACCAGTGAAAGCATTGGATATGGGGACTTGTGCTTTCGAAACCGGTGTAGCTAAGGGCGAAGTTACATCTGGAGGCAAGAATAGTGAGTTTAGCTTCGGCGGAGGCTTGACGTATAAATCCTGAGTAACCGAGAGAGTGAAGGAGGCCATAGCAAGATTCCGTATATGCTGGGTTTGTCTAACTCCTCGCGCCGTCGCTTGATATTTTCGTGTTGTTGAAGAAGAAGAAGAAGAAATGGAAAGGAGATGGTTGGAAGCCACATCAGGTGTCGCCTAACTTGGTTACCATATGTGAACAATATAATACCACGCGAGGATAATTGCTATAACATTGTTCCGGTTTCGCTTGTGGCAAGTTCACTTTCCTTTCGACTTTCAAAAGGCCTTCGGTGTATCCAGTAGTTCGGTTCCTAGCGAGTCGTCTCTCGCGTTCTGTATTATACATACCTAGTAGCTATTTACCTAGTATGTCAAGTTGGCGCTAGAGAACCAGACAAGTGAGAAGATAGCGGAGAGGGTTGTTTCACTGGTGTCGTTACTCTGACCTCTTTACCTACGCTTCAAGTTGTCAACAAGTGCGTTGCGTTGGTTGATGGTATGATTATCGAATAAAATGGTATATAAATCGAATGCTAGGAGGTCTCCAAGTCATGCATTCTCCACCTGGGGGGATGCGGTCGAATGTGGTCTACGTCGCAGAATTCGATTCTGTCGACCAATCCGGACGAGGAATATCGCGCCGCGGTTGGGAGAGATGGATATCATGGATGGATTCTACCTAGTACCTAGTACTACCTAGTAGGTACTAGTACGTAGTAGGTACAGGGTGCATAGTGTATGTACGGTATGTACAATACCATTATGGATGTACTGCTGTATGTACTAGCTTGCTAATAGTACTAGGTAGATACTAGCATGCACGCGCGCAAACCGCGTGGGGCGCGTTGAGGGTTACTGCGTACATACTAGGTACTAGTAGGTAGAAAGGATGAGACACGACGGTCTGCCACAAGGTAGCTGCTGGAGGATTTTGAGGTTTGAGGGAAGTCGAAAATGGATGTTAAAGTTGGGAATTGAGTGTTGAGTGTTGAGGTAGTAATTGCCAATATTGAATGTACGTACTGCTGTAGGACGGGCTACAGTATGTAGGACCGGTAGGTACCCCAGGTAGGTATCCAGGTGAGGGACGCATCTGGCTGTCTGGGTACATAATACATCGATATCTGATACCTCCGATGCTCTATACGTAATATGAAGATATTAACCAATCAAACACCATGGATGGATGTTATGGATCAATCAGGTTTCCCTAGGTGGGGTATGAAATCGAGAAAGAGCTTGGACTGTTGGACTGTTGGTCACTCAAAATTACCCCACTTGGTCCACCATACGACGTACCAGCCTCTACCGTTAGGTGACCCAGTCACCCAGCAGCTGCCCAGGTGGCCCAGGTGATTTCCCTAGGTGGTTTCCTAGCAGGTACGATCCCTTTCGTGCATCCGCAAAACCTTCGTCAATCCTAGTTCCCCGAATGCAGCTCTGACATACCTTAGTCTGGTTTATAGTTCACCTTTCTACCTTCAGTGTTCTCCGAGCTGTATTTACATTATACATACTTCTATCATATTTGTTTTCCCCGGTGTATTTTGAGCATTTGAATCTTGCGAGAGAACATTATTTGGAGTTGGTTCAACGAGCACGCGATTACTTGATTTGATTTCTCAAGGAAGACGTGTCGGATCTCCTCAACCCTGATTGGCCGTATTTTTTCTTTCTTTTTCCTCTTCTCCCTCTCTATCAGCACTGGGCAACTTTTAGCCATGACCTGAAGCTTCCTTGGCAAACTGACAACCCTTCCCGGGAATCGAAATCTATCAGACGAGAAAGAAATAAAAAGGCTTTTTTTTCTATCAAGAAATGCGCTAACTATGGCTGATGACAATTCTAAAATATCATCAGGCAGATCAGATGTGTTGCGACCTCGTCGGGTTGTGACAGCACCTGTTGAGTGCTCGCTTCCTGCTCCTAATTCGACTTTACCTCCACCTTCTGCGTCTACATCTACATCTACACCTACATCCGCATCCGCATCTACTTCTACATCCATACCCAATCCATCTACACGTTCCGAAGACCTAGTCGAGACTCTCTATAGTCATCCTTCCGTGAAGATCATCGCCTTTACATCTACTCAGCGTGCCTCCTTTGGTCCTCGAAAATCATCTAATGATGTGGATAGACCGGGTACTCTACCAGCTTCATCGCGTCTCGAGAGGACGATAGCCGTGGGTATGTTGACCCTGCTCAACCCAAGAAACCTTCTATTTAACTTTGAGACTAACTTGGTTTTTCTGTTCAAAAGGCCCGTTCCGCATTTATCGTGCGCCAGGGTCTGTTGCCTTTCTAAGTTGCGGCTCGGCCCTACAGCCCATCCTACCGAAAAGTCAGTGCTGGTGTATCGACGAAGATAACAGCAGATTTGTCCTTCAGATACGGCGGCCACAATATTGGCGCATCGAGCTCCCTGTTTCCGACCCTGTCGATCAAGAGCGCGCTCTATTATTGAGAGATATCTTCGATAAAGCTTTACTGTTTGAGAAGACAGCATGTCCTTTCCAAAGAAATTTCACTGTAGAGCTACCGGAGGAGCTAGAAGTCAAAAAGAAAGCGTGGACACCTGACGGCAAGAATCTGATATCAGATCCATTCCTACCCATCCTCTCGCCCTCGCCCAAAGGCTTTGCCGATCAGCGTGCCAACTCCATAGCCGATCAAATGGCATCTTTGAGAATCGATATTGAACCTCTCAGCGAGTTAGAGGAATCACGGTTTAAGCGCTGGCAGAGGGAGAATCTTGAAGAGCCGGAAGTTGCGGAAGGGAATGACTATAGCGCTCGGTATTATCACAACCTGAATGAATGGCGGAAAGCCGAGGCAGCATCCGCCAACACCTTTAAGGATTTACGTACTTCCTCGAACGTCCCTGCTGCGCCGAAACAACGACGTATTCGAGAGGGGTCACCTAGTAATATCGGTGTAGCCAAGGAAGATGTGATTCTTGATTCTAGCAAAGATGAAGAAGCCGTCGATGAGCCTTCTTCTTTCGAAGGGTCCGGTCGCGTTGCCCCTATGAATCTTACCAGGAAACGAATGACCCGGATGTTGGCTGGCCGTGCCTATACCGCTCCTCCGCAGTTAACTGTGGTGACATCACCCCCCTCAAAGCCGGCACCGTCGTCGAAAGCGACCTCGTCCCGGCCTCTACCACCACCACCTCCTCCTCCTCCTTCGGTACTTCAGCGTCAAGCATCAGATGAGACTTCCCCCATTGGGTCTGCAGATTCATTCCATAGCACCCAGTCGTGGCACTCGCCAATCGCCCCACTACCTCCATCTCCTCCATCGTCACGGCCAGTCACACCGTCTAGATCACAATTTCCTCACCCCCATGATAACATTGTTGTCCCTCGCCCACCGTCGCAAGGAAAAGACAAAGCGTTCATGCGTACGCCGGATACGGACCGGACGTTTGTCCCAAGTTCCGCAGGTCTTACCGACCATACAGACGAGATAATTTCCCCTCTATCACGTGGCCCTCCAGAGAGCTCCAACAATTATATACATCCAATAATTGATGAGTCTTCGGACTCGTCGCATACCTCGGCTTTAGAGGAAGTTCAGACGCAGGAAGTTCAGCTACGGCCGCGGCCACGAATTAATAGTTTGTCTTTCAGCCGACCGGCCCTCTCGCCGCTGCCATCCGCCGTCAACTTCTTCTCGCCTCCTCAGAGGCATGCATCTCGCAGTCGCATGGATGTCGTCCGTAGACTACCGGGCGCCATCATACAGAAGACGGTCGAGATGATACTGGCACCGCCAACCCACCTCGTGAACCTGATGCTAAAGGTAGCGGCCAAGATCGCATCGGGCGAGTGGCGCGGCCTCGTCTTCGGCTTCGGCGAGGGCGGCGAGAGAATTCCGGTTCAGTGGGATTATTCGGATGGGGAGTTTAGCGATTGGAGCGATGATGAAGACTACGAAGATTATGCCATGGCAAAGAGCAAGCAGAGTAGCAACAGTAGCGTACCGCAGACAGCTAACAGCAGCCGGCGCGACAATCGTAGCTGGGAAGTTGATTAACGACAGTTTAGATAGCATGAAATTTGTATTATAGTAATGTCGGTCTAATGATATGGGTTGGCGTGGTTTATTGCATGGAATGGGGGTACTCTGGAGTTAGGGATACGGCGGAATCACTACTATTGATGATGACATGTTCCTGTTCGAGTTGGGATTGGACAAATGAGGATATTTTGCTTGGAAGGCAGCATCTTGTCTTCTAGTTCTAATCAACTAACCTAATGGTATTCATGTTGGTATTATATCGGGAAAGCCACTCCTCTCTACGTAGAATAGAGCCCAACGGCATATAAAATATAATAAATCTACACGCGTAAGTGTAGTGTATAACATTAGGAAGCTTACGTCCGAGGCTTCCCTTTCCCGCCAATCACCGAATCAATCTTATGTGTGTCGGACGCCTGGGGTATTATCGGGAACATCTTACCAGGTTATTATATGGGCTACGGTAAAAGGTATGTCTTCAGTGAGCACTTTGTATATTGGCAATGGTGGACGGATGGGCTACATCATCACCAGTTCGTAAATACGGGACCAAGACGTAAATCTCAGGACCAGAGACTGACGTGTACGGTACGGCTATCAAAATCTCCCCGGAGGCTATGGACAATGGACACCAAGCACCACTTCCGCCACTTCTCTCCACCATTTTGTCTCGCATCGGGGTATCTCGTCTGTTATCGCACGGATCGTATAGATCTGATTGCGCAATACTGCCCCGCCGGCGATTTAAGCGAAAATTCTGGGCGCATGCGACTTTGCAAAAACTGCGCCAACCAACGCCCATGAGACGTCCGATAATCATGACATGCGAAAGGTGCACACGACAGGCTGTTCACGAGTTGTCTTTAATCTCGCTAACATCCTTATGGCCAGTCTGGAGTGCATGCTCAATCACAGACTTCTCCCCTTGACCCAACCAGCCGCACTCGTTACACGTAACGACAAAGTCGGAGGTGTCCGTGTAATAATGATGCTCCTTACGAAGACTCTCGCACATCTCCTGAGCATGCTTGATGATGTGGTCACTCTCGTCTACGACCCAGCGCGCGACGTCGAATTCGATGGAGGCCTGGCCCTCCACGAAGATCTCGACGACGCGATCGTAATGGACGTTGGAGTAGACTACGACGCAGCGCATTTCGTATCCGTTGCCCTCTCCGATCCGATAGAGGGTTCCGGTCTTGACGTCAACGACAGATATTTCGATGCGGAAAACCTCGGAAAGGACAGATAGCTCTATGTCGCCACCCCAGGTCTCGGGATCCAGCATAGTGTTACAGTACGTTTCCGGGTTCTTACCTAGGATGACGGCGCTGTACTTCTCCGGGTTGGCCAGAATGTGCTCTACGACAATGCGACGAAGCGTCTTGGCATCGAAAGTCTGGTCGGGGTTGGTGCCGTAACCGTGCAAGGCGCCGCCAACGGCGTTGAAGAGGCAGCTGTTATCGTCGGGCATGACTCGGAGCACTGTGGCGGGCAAGCAACGTTAGTCTTGGGGGCTTCGCTAAGATACGTGGATGATTCAACGGGTTGGTCAGCTTACCAAGGGTAGAGTTGGTCTCAGGCATGAAGACGGCGATTTGCTGGTCCCTGACACCTTTGCCTTTGCCCTTGCCCTTGGGCTCGGGCTCGGGCTCGAGCTCGGATGATGCCGGGTCGGAGGCAATAGCTTGAGGCTCTTCTTGGGCTACTGCGGGTGCCGTCTCCAAAGTTGCGATGGTGAGCGCCTCGCGGTCGAGGCCGAGAGATCGCAGAGAGGCGCCACTTTCATCAGTGTCAAGTGTCTTTGGGGGCCAACCATACTTGATCGTGAAGTTGGCCAAACCTGTAGCAGACTGGAGGGCCTCGAGAAGCTGCTTGACAGTGGCGTCATCAGGAAGCTCCAGATTACCCGCCCCGGAGGGTGCCCTATATCGGACCTTCATGGCTTAGACGAGTGGGGTGAGTTGCTAGATGCGGAGTGAAGAGGAGTGAAGGATTTAGATTTAGATTGCCGTAGGGACGTTGGATTATTTGGAGAGGGGTATTTATATGCGCATGTATGAGTATGGATGGCCAGATGAGTAGATGAGAATATGAGAAGATGGGGAGAAAGGTGAGTGAGTGTAAGTTGGAAGATGGACCAAGTCAGGGCAAGGCAGATTGATTGAGGATAAGACTCGGTATCGAACTCGATTCACACGTTGGCGCAGAAAGACAAATATATGAACCTGTGGTTTTTCTTCAAGATTACCTAAATATGTATTAATTCTCCCAAAGACGATCAGTGGTATCAGTAGTAGTTAGTGGTAGCTTAAAGGGCCAGACCTATTCAAAAGCAAGCCGACCTTTAGACCCTCGAGACCGTGAGACCGTGAGACCGTGAGACCGTGAGACCGTGAGACCGTAAGACCTTGGGACCGCCAGATCGTGAGGCTTTTAAACCTTTAGACCTCTAGACTAGACCCTTAAGATCGTAGACGCTCCCTTCATATGAGAAAACCTCTTGATACTTGAAGACCCGCTTCTACATACACCAAAATGCAAGATCACCCGAGCCAACAGCAGGTGCTGCCGACATATACTCAAGTTGAAAGGCTTAGGTAGTAGATCAAAAGGAAATGTGAGGTTAGGTACACATAAGGTAGTCAGTGGAGGTAGCCATGTAGTAGTAGTGTTATGTGGAAGAGGAGCTGATCCAAAAAAAATGAAAGAAAGAAAGAAAACCCCTCCCGTCTCTCCAACGTTCCGGACTTGAAGACCCCCGGTCCCCTTTATAGTTATAGCCGGGGCTTAATTGCAATTACAGCCCAAGCCAGAGCATGATATGCGACTCCAGAATGTACATGTAACAAGAATAGAAATTAAACTTAATCACAAAAGTGTTCCAACTGTGTTAACTATTGGATCAAGGAATTAAGAAAATATGCTCACAAACGTGCTATGACATATGTACATTGTAAGTATTGTTAAGCGTGAGCCAAAATCAATCTCATCAATCTTATACTGTTTATACTCTGTTATTCCTCATCAAATACTATGAAAAGACTTTCTCATAAATAGTCGACGCCTCCTATCACAGAAGTGAATATATACCTATTCATATAGTATTTGTAACCTCGGAACTATCTAAGCCTCTAAGGTTCCTCCGCGGTTCTGTCTACTAGGCAAGTATTGTGACCATTCTTAATATGTAGTTAGGAATGCCTGAGAACGTTCAAGTAAGTTGCATGGCTGTTCTCGTCACGCAATAGCGAGTGCCACTGACGCAACTCACAGAGTAGCCCCGGAAGAGGGGGGTATTGGTGCTTTACTATGCCAAAGAAAGCTCATTATTCGTCAGGCACGAGTATAGTTAATGTCTAACTGCTCGAAATGCTTGAACGCTCAAGTAGCTGAGACAGCTATGGATATGGAACCCCATCTTGAACCCTGCGGTAGTCCCTGCGATGAACGAGACCAGGGCCGTTCCATCATCGTAGATGATGATGGCGACACTGATTATAATATTATTCTAATAATCTTAGACTTATATTTTAAGAGATAGCTCCCACTGCTGGTGTCCCATCAATTGGCATATTCGATTGGTACATCTCATATCCAATTATAGACTCATTTTATGTCGTTTGCCTACTTCGTAGACATGATCCTAAAATGGCAGCAGCACGACACAAATCCCGTCAGGGTGAGCACCGCAATGCCAGAACCCTTGATATCGGGCACGCTTGGATCAAGTTCATGACCTCTATTGGATGGTACCCAGAAGGTATGCCAGGAGAGGAGAGACGGCTCATCTTAAAACTTGACCTGAGTATCTTGATTTTTGGCTGTCTGTCATTTTTTACCAAGTACCTCGACCAGCAGTCTATCACGAACGCATATGTCAGGTATGTGTTCTTAACAAATGCCCCAGGAAATTCAAGCGGCTAAGAGCGTGTTACAATTGGCAGTGGTATGAAAGAGGAATTGGGACTGCATGGAGACCAACTAAACTACGTCACTGCAACTTTTTGGGCATCATACTGCGTGTTCATGATCCCGGCTTGCTACTTCTTAACACATTATCCTGCCAACAGAGTCCTTCCCGCTTTGGAGATTGGATGGGGGCTTTCAACCTTTGGCTTGGCCTGGGCTAGGAACGTCGAGACGGTGTACGCGATGCGCTTCTTCACTGGCCTATTTGAGTGCTGCTCTTTCACGGGAACTATTTATGTCATCGGATCCTGGTATAAACCAGGAGAAATTGGACGCCGCGTTGCTCTCTTCTTCATCGCGAGTCCCCTTGGAACTATGTTTGCCGGATATCTTCAGGCCGCAGCCTATACTAACTTGAATCAAGCACACGGCTTGGCGGGTTGGAGGTACGGCTCTCACGACGAGATAATCCCATTTGAAGACTTGGAGGATAATGCGCTGACCATTCGGTTAGGTGGCTCTTCATTGTTGATGCTATCATAACACTTGCCATAGCAGCCTTGTAAATTACTTCCCCCTATCTTGGCCATCTCCGAAAATAAGACACTAATTCGTTGCAGCGGCTTCGTCGTGTTTCCTGATGTGCCGTCTAGGAAAAAGCCG
The DNA here is from genome assembly GCA_022497145.1 of Rostrohypoxylon terebratum. NCBI lineage: Eukaryota > Fungi > Ascomycota > Sordariomycetes > Xylariales > Hypoxylaceae > Rostrohypoxylon > Rostrohypoxylon terebratum. The sequence continues at coordinate 157,924 of MU385905.1, read as the reverse complement.
CGTTTCATCACGGAGGAGGAACATGCCCTGGCGAGTGAACGACTCCAAGGACTCGTTGCACCGCCAAAATTGCAGCTATCCCGTGGTATATTTAGGCGCGTATTTTCTCGGTGGCATTGGTACTTCTTTGTGCTTCAGTGGACATTGATGGACCAAAATTTCTTACCTGGTAGTACACCATTCTCGCTTTATTTGAAAGCGAAGAGCAATATATACTCGGTTGTCCAGGTCAACACGATACCTACTATCGTTACAGCAGTGAGTATTGTGGTTGCCTTGCTCTGTGGTATCATCGCGGACAGAACAGGCCGATTTTGGCTTCTAGCAATCCTAGTTACTTTCCCTGTTCTTGTGGGCATGGTACTGCTTGTAGCCTGGGATGTCGGTGAAAGCGGTCGCTTAGCTGGGTTCATCTTGACGGGATTTGAAGCTGGTGAGTTGACGTCTCTCTCTCTTTCTTTTTCTTTCTTCCTCTTTCCTATGAGTGAAAATGATATATTGATACATTGTTAGCCTGTTCGCCATTGATGATGGGCTGGGCATCGGTGGTAATGGCGGGCGATGCGGAGGAGCGGGCGGTGGTGACAGCAAGTATGAATGCCATCGGCCAAGCGATTACGGCAGGTACACAGGTTGTTCAGTTTCCGGCCAGCCGCGCTCCTAATTTTCGTGGTGGATTCATCAGTGTGCTCGTTACGACGGTGGGACAATTGGGCACGATCCTGGCCATCTTATTCTTGAGCTACAGGGACTATCGACGACAAGATGGGAATCAAGATACAGCCATATCACCAGGGTTAGAGGTAGATGCAGAGGGTTCCAGGTTAGAAAAGACACCGGGAGTTGATGGCTGATGTTGATCTTGTAAATACATGAATACATCTGTGAAATTGTGTGAATTCATTAGCTATTAGTACAAAGTTTACTAGGTACGAAGTAGCAAGACAGCGGCCAGCCACATCAGGTATATACATATATACATATATACATATATACGTACTTTCTTATTAGCTAGTCTGTCGGAACAGTGATAATAGTAGGTACTTATTACTTAAAGTCTTAATCTTAGCGTGCTGCACTGTGTACGTTAGTACTTACCTAGCTAGGTACCTGCTAAGCATCCACTACGAAGTACATAGGTACAATACTGATGTAGGACCGTTACCTGGTAGGTAATGATAACTTTGGCGCTAACACCAATCAACCAATCAACCAACCAACTTAACGATCCAAACGCTCAGGAACTGATCAAACTGCTGCCATCCGCATCGAAACCGTTCAGCTTTCGCACCATTGCCAACCTTTCATTAAACCGTGCACTTCAATACACACTTTCGAAGCTCGACAGTGCATAATCACACATATCCTGATCGCTATCATCTGTTTTCCACCCTCTCGTCATGGCTGACGAAGCCGACAAACCAGCCGAGAGCGCGGCCGAGGTTCGCGAGTCCATAGAGGCCAAACCCACCGGCGACAACAATGCAAGCGACAACAAGGACCAGTCACACGATGACGACACTTCAAAAATGGATATAGATACATGCGATGCCAATACTAGCGCAGACGTGTCGCGCCCGGTCTCAGTACTTAATGCCGGTGCCAACATCAATTCCAGCGCCAGCGCCAGTGCCAGTGCCAGTGCCAGTGCAAGTGCAAGTGCCAGCGCCAACGCAGACGAAGAGGCAGACGCGGAAGGCGAAGCAGATGCTGATGGAGAACCCGAAGAAGAGCGAACCCCTGGTCGGCTTGACCACAATATGATGACCGTCATTGAGAACACGGCGAACTATCTCTCTACCTATAAAGAGGATGGGTAAAATTCCCCCCCCCCCTTTTTTTTTTTACTCTTCTTATATACTAAATATCATTTTCTAATCTCTACTATTATCTTCCATGTGTCGTACCCTTTTCGCTAACACGAACGCTATAGTGACCACCAGGTTGCCGCTCATTTCCAGCGTATTCCAAATCGACGACACATGCCCGAGTACCACGAAGTGATAAAAGAGCCTATCGCTTTCAGCACTATTCGCGTGAGTATAACCCTTACAATCCTTTGACACGCAGCTAGACCTTGATGTTCAATACGTCCCAACACTAACACCTAATTTTTTGGTAATAGACCAAGAAGCTTAAAAAGCAGTATACTGCTTTCTCCGAATTCGTCAAGGATGTCGCTCAGATTTCCCATAATGCTATGGTTTACAACCGCCCATCATCCATGCTCTTCAAAGATGCTGTTCGTTTACGAGAAATCTTCAAGATAGAGCTCCAGAAGCTAGTCGATGACGGAATCATCAAGCCCGAGGAGGCTGTGCTTCCTGATCTAGGCGAGATCCCAGAGACAGAAGATTCTCCACCCCCGGACCCGGAGGAAGAGGACGAAGAGGATGAAGATGACGAAGAAGATGATGAAGACGACGACGATTCGGACGATGATGGTGTCCGCCGACGTGGTAGACGAGGTGGCCGTCGCTCCTCCACGTCCGGCCGAAAATCTGACATGAGAGATGATGATTCACACAAGAAGCGAGGCCGACCCCCTAAGGTCTTTACTCCGCTCGAGGCCCGTATTCATGCCTTGTTGAAGGGTCTTCGAAAGCCTAAGCACCCCAACGGAGAGCTATTGATCGTGCCGTTTGAGAGGCTCCCGGACAAGCAAGCGACGCCCGACTACTTCGCTGCCATTAAGAACCCTATTGCCTTGGATCTCATCAAGCGAAAGGCCAAGAGAAAGAAGTATCAGAATGTGGACCAAGTATTGAGAGATCTTGACTTGATGTTTGAAAATGCCAAGGAGTACAACGAAGAGGATAGCCAGCTCTATAATGACGCGGTTGAGTTGCAACGCCAAGCTCACATATTGGGTGAGCAAGAGAAGGCGAAGCCCGACAATGACTTCGAGGACGAAGATGGCAGACGACCTCTCCCCGAGATTCTCCACAAGGGAGAGGTCTGGAGAATTGGTAAGTTGCCCGTAGTTCTGCGGTGTTGTGTTGGAACACTAACCCTGCTTCCCTAGGCGACTGGGTTCATATTACCAACCCCAATGATTTAACCAAGCCTATCGTCGCGCAGATCTACCGAACTTGGGAAGACAAGACAGGGCAAAAATGGGTGAACGCATGTTGGTACTACCGCCCAGAGCAGACTGTCCATCGGTTTGAAAAGCATTTTCTAGAGAATGAGGTAGTGAAGACTGGCCAATATCGAGACCACCGTATCGACGAAGTCGTGGATCGATGCTTCGTCATGTTCGTAACCCGATATAACAAGGGTAGACCTCGAGGATTCCCCAAGGATAAGGAAGTATATGTCTGCGAGGCTCGATACAACGAAGAGAAGCACAAGCTCAACAAAATCAAAACGTGGGCAAGCTGTGTGCCCGACGAGGTTCGCGAGAAGGATTACGAAATGGATCTGTTTGAGGTTCCTCGCAAACTGAGAAAAGTGCCTAGTCCTATCAAGCATCTCCTGCGCGATGATGCGAAGCCGACGGATGCTCTACCTAAGCCGACCTGGGGAGCTACAAATGCACCCCCCCTTATCGGAGCCGTACATTGTCGGGATAGAGAGCCGAATGTGAGTTCTTCCTATTTCTTTGATTTGATTGCCTGCCTAAGCCTCATCACCTGCCACTTCGTATCTCCATACACTTCTTACCCCCTTGATACACATAAAGTGTGAGAGAGAGAAAGAGAGAAAAAAATGAGAAAAAAAGAACAACCGAAAGAGGAAAGTGAAAAAAGAAGAAGAGAAGAGAAGATTATTTTATCTGCCCCTCCTCTATGTATCCCTCTTCACATCTCTTCCCATCTCTTCCCATCTCTTCCCATCCCTTCTCGTTCTTATCGATTGCGTTGTAAGATTTTCCTTGACAAAAAGGAAAAAAAAAAGATACGTATGCTATATTGGATGGATGTTAATCCTTTTTTCTCTTTTTCTATTGTCTCACTGAAGCGCGTCACCTAAGATTAATTTAATTTCTCATTCGCGCTGACACGAATCTTCCTATAGGAATCTCCACCACCGGAGCCTACGCCAACGCCTCCTCCCGCTCTCCCAACCATTGATCCAGTTCGACGTCCTTCATTGATGCAGTCAGCTCGCCCTGTTGACAGCCAGGGCGATATCATGATGGGTAACACTCCCCATTTTTCCACCATTCCAGCGACGCCTACGCCTACACCTGGACACGCTGGCACGTATGCATCACCACATCCCTTCGTAGCGCGTCCCAGCCCTACTCCGGTGCCTGTTCCGCAATATGGTAATCATGCTGCCGCTTCCGCCCATCACAGCTTTACTGTCCAAGGCGTCCAAGGCCCTCATCATACCACCCACGGTCACAGCACGCCACAGATGCCCCAGACTCCGCATTTCCAGGCTCATCAACCACACCAGCCTCCTGCTTACAACGGATTCACGCCTCAGTACAGCACCACGCCGATTCCCATACCTCATCAGCCTCACCACGCTCCCCCTCATCAAATGAACTCTCCCATGCCCACATATGACCCGTCGCATCGTCTTGCACCATCGCCCGCCCGTCCTCCCATGGCAGCCACTCCTGGTCCAGTCGCACATGCACAAACTAACGCCTACAACCCGCCACGTCCGGTCGAGGTCTACCATTTGGATAACACTCTGAATGATAAGATTCCCGCCGATATTCGGGAACAATTCCAGCGTGATGAGGCTGGTCGCGTGCTGTTCTTTACTCAGCCACCGCTAGATCGCCCGCACCGCGGACTCTCGGCTGAAAGCGCCAGTCTTGGCCATAGCGTCCGTTATTTAGCTGATCGCGCGCGCGAGATCGAGGATCGCCGAGCAAAGCGCAAGGCAAGAGATGAGTTGCGAAAGGAAGAAGAGAAGAAGCGCCAGGAAACAGAGAGACTTGCTGCCGAGGAGGAACGAAAGCAAATTATCGACACTGCCGGCGATGTCTTTCTAGCCTGGCTTCACGAAATGCACAAGGGAAATGAGGTGTTGAAAGCAACGTATGATGGCTGGAGTTGTCGTGATAAGGACATCGACGCTGTTGCCAGGGCATCTGCGGCATAGGAAGCCGAGAAGAAGAAGCGTGAAGGTGATAAGGAAGAGAAGTAAGCCTCACACTTATCGTGGACTCTAATCTGATGAGTTGTCTTTACGGCGTTTGTGGGAGGAATCATGAACAAGCTAGTCTGGCAGGAGTTAGGAGAGATACCATTTCACCAGCTGAGCTTGGGCCCCCCAGCTATGACGGGTTCTTTTTCTTCTTTTTTTCCTGCTGGGTTGAGGGAAAAATAACCCTGTGTGTACGAGGCTACGAGCCCTGCTTTGTGTATTCTACTCTACTATTGTGATATCGCCTTGACATCCGCTCCGATGAAGGCGAGCAAAATAACGAACAAAATGGCCACGTAATAACCATTCCTACTAATTGTCACGTAAAGGCGAGAATGTGACAGAAGAGTGGAAAAAGCAGAGGGCATTGATAGGCCTAATAGGAGTTGAACTACTTAATCCACAATCCCAGTATCTGCCACTTACCATCAATTCAAAGCAATCCCTGTGTTAACATCGTGAGCTGAAAATTATTATTGTTGATAATTGCGCCCGCGACCACAATAAGTCAAACATTTGATCTGTTTTCATATTGGGTAGTAAGGATGATTACAAGTGACATCATCGTCTATAGCACAAACAGCTAATATTTGGGGTCAGAGCTGCTAAGCTACACGTTCACCAACAATAGTTAATTTTTTTTTCTTTGCTGGCATTTCTTAGCTGGGTCTATAGGTATTGCTAAGTACCTAGTTGAGATACAAGTTCTTTCCCTTTCTCCTTTTTTTCTGGTCCAATTGCGCCACGTCACACGTAGGAATCAAGCTCGATCCGGATGGGCTGCAACGGAGAGAGGCGTGCTACTATGTGATTGAACCTCGAATCACTCACTCCTTCCCTTCTTCCATATGTCCTCGATCACGATAGAGACCACAATAGCTAAACGCTATTCTAGCAATGATCCAAACCCAGCATGAAAGGTGGTATCGTGATGAGTTAAACCATTCCCATATTCTCAGCTGTAACATCTTCCAGCTAAGTCTAGCAGTTTACAGATCAATCACGCCTTTTGTCTCAGGGTACACAGGTTCGTAGCCCGGCACCATTTTGCTAGCACATTTAAGAGAAGTGGCGTCTGATCATTGCCTGTCCTTCCGGCGAAAAGTTTTGTTGCAATAGCGGCGTTGGATCAACATTCGCCGACTGAAGCAGAATTTGGATTGCTCGAGCAACACGTGCGCCAAGCTGACCATGGAGCATTTCAGTCTCAAGGGCCTGTCCAACATAGACGAATACCTTGTCTACCTGACTAGTCACTGCTGGGTTTTGCCTATACGGGATGTTAGCTAGTGAAATTTCGCTATATATCTCTCAATGTGGCATGGTAACTAGGGTTAGACTTGCTGTTCGATCAACTCCACAAGATACCCATAAGCGTATGGTGCCGCTTCCTCGTCATTGGTGACGGGTAGAGTGTTGATCCTACATAGCGAACTGGTTAGCGGTAATGTTCGGCACATATCTGTTCTAGAGATACATACCATTGGGTTGCGATAGCTTGCGGATCCTGAAGGCTTTGCTTATTGAAATGAAGGATTTTGGCGATAGCTGCACAAGCATTCTCTGTTCATGCGTCAGCAACTCCTAAAACACAGTCGTAGTTCGATGATAAGACTGACCAGTTGCGTAAACGGCCTCTTCGCCGCGAGCGTCCGGTATTTGCGTCGCTTGAAACAAGTAGGGTATCGAAGTCGCTAAGAACTGAGACCAAGGGGCTCCGCCACGGTGAGCGGCAACACCAATACCGTACCTATCTAGAAGATTAGTGACTGCGCCTATCTAAATTATACATTGACACCTACGCTGCAGCTTGTCGAATAGCAGCCGAAGGATCCTTGCAGCCTTCTATGAGAGCGGCGCTTATAGCTTGAGCATAGCGGACACTTTGCGGTCCGCAGTATTCGAGAACGTCATCCATGATGCACAATCCCCACTGTCGCTGAGTCGGATCTGTTGAGGTGAGGAAACTTTGATACGTCCCCATGAGGCGTTCCCACGGCTGAAGGAAGACATCGCCGTGATTCTTAAAAATAGAATGGAAAGCTTTGTTCATATCAGAAAGTAAGGTTTGGTCGTCCTCGATCGCAAGCAGTAGATCTTCCGCTTCATCTTCCGCGTCTTCGGCAGCGGCCCCTTCTTTATCCTCCTCGCGACGCGCAACACGATCCTTATAGTCTTCAATAGCTGAATGAACTCCGTCTATGAATTTCTCCATGTGCTGCTGGGTAAGACAATTTTTACCAACTACCTCGACTGATTCGTAAAAACATTGATACATTTCAGCCAAAGCATCAATGGCGGGTTCGGCAGTAAGAACTTCCAGCAACTTGTCAACGGTTCCGGCCCATAGACCCCGGAGCTCGTTAGATTCTGGTCCATAAGCTTTCTTATATGAACTTAGGAGCTGCGGGACAAGTTTCGCAGAAATGAATCTAACTGGGTCGTGGAAGAAGAATGCGAGACCTGGTAGAGCAATCTTCTCCATAGTATCAGCAACATACGGAGCAAAATGACCTTCCAGGGTTTGCGCGTAGACTACGAGCAACTCGATCGCCATATGCTTGTCGTCCATTGTGGAAGTTCTAATTCCAATCATCTTGCCCTTCAACGGTACCAGTTCCCACCCGTCCTCTTGTTGGAACTGTTCGATCTCATCATCCGTATCGAGCAATTGTATGTCGGCCTTGGCGCTAGCTAATTCAACCAATGGAGGCATGACATTAGGCAAGAAACGCAAGAACTCGGAGCCCATAACTCTACACATGCGTCCCCAGCAGTGCATAAGGTACTGGGATTGGGGGTCGTCTGCGTCGGTAATGTTGTTTTGGATGTTCGCAAGGAGATCGACCAACGTCATCGCGTCATTTCCAAGACGTTCCTTGCCCACTGCCAATGCTATTAGAGTAGCACATTCCATAGCCTTTGCGCGCAGTAACCGGTATTCCTTTTCCGTTTCTTGTTGTAGAACATTAACCAACAAAGGCATAAGGGTGTCGTAATATTTAGAAAAGGCTGCCTCTGCCGCATCAGCGATCGTAGCGATGGTGGACAGAGCCTGTTCCTGGACATAACGCTTCTCATTCTGGAGCAGTTGGAAGAGATGGGACAAGAGATCGTCGAGGTATGGCTCGAGGATGCTCTTTTCGGCCTCCTCACAGAAATTAACAAGTGCCGCGGCAGCATGAGCCTTGACACGACCCTCAGGCGAGTCAAGCACAGGGATAATAGTCTTCAAAATGGTATCGTAGTACTCCTTCTGCATCGTAGGCGCAAAATCGGTGCTCATCTGACCGAGGGCTTGACATCCAGCCCAACGCACTCGCGGGTGAGGGTCCTTTAAGGCAGGAACAACAAGCTCCAGAACCTGGCTCAGCTCCTTGACCATGAGGTCACGACAGCCTTCGGAGATAGCCGAAATAGCCATGAGTGCTGCGTGGCGATCTTTCCACGCCATCGAGGTCATCATCCTTGGGAGCCAGTGGAATGTCGGTGCCAGAATAGTCTCACCACCAAGTTTGTTAGCCAATCTATCCATGCATTGCTCGCCGGCGACATGATTCAGATCGCTTTCCTCCTGATCAAAGTCGTCAGACGACAACCATTCAGCGGCGTCATCGTCGTCTTCTCCTAGATCCGTCATCAGACTGAGGCATTGAGTAATCATATCATTCGTGTAGGAAGGATCCTTGCGACACATTGATGGCGCATAGTCAGCAAACGTGGCCATCAATTCTAAGGCATTCTGACGACAGAGATCGTTTAGCTCTTTATCCTGAATAACGCCAACACTGAACATGACTAGGTTGTGGAATAAAGGTCTAAACATCTTAGGCGAGGTCTCAGCCAATTCTATCAGCGCCACAAGAGCCTTGCTAAGATCCTCAGAATCATGCGAATCCTTAATTGGGGGCAGAATATTGAGAACGTCAGGAAGTAACGAGAAATACTTGGGCAGCGCTTTTTTAGGTAGACTCCTGAAAAATGAAGCAAATGCTTCCATGGCAGCTAACCGGACGGCTACAGAGTCATCTTTGAAACCTCTGTTGAAAGCCTCGAGAACAGCAGTCTCATGCTGCTTTTCGATGATCCCGGGTGTTGTCGCAAATACACGATAGGCTGTCTCTCTCTGGCCAGCGTCAGGTGCTACGCTGAGGTTGAATAGGACAGCTAGAATCTCGGGCCATTGCTCATCTGGACGGTTGTTAGCAGGCATTTTCCCTAGGGTCGACACTCTGCTGCGGAAGGTCTTCTTGACTATTCGGTTTAAAGGCATGGTAGACGGCGTTGCGGATGCGTCATGAATGTAGAAGAACGATGGCAGGAAAGAAGTCAAAGAGAAGTCGGGGAGAAGTCGAGGAAAGATCAGGTAATGAGTGGGAAAGGGAGATGAAAAGTGAATAAACGGCGAACTCACTTGTTTCCGAGTATTGCCTAGCAACATCAGCAACAGCGTCACTGATTTTATTCCTTACAAGGCGATCCCTCTCGTTAGCCAGGGTCTCGAGCAGTTTCTGGCGGATTACTGATGCCTGTGCCTGAGGTAAGGAGACAAATATTTCGGTATTATCCCCCTTGTCATTCTTGCGCGTCTTGGACGCTATTCGGCGGAATATGACGGCAGCGAAGGAACGAAGCTATAAGAAAAATAGGCAAACTGATTAGTTGCTGTACGCCTCAAACAACAAGACTCAAAAAGAAGCAGTACAAAGAAAAGACGATGCGTACCGACGTTTCGTTCGGAGCAGCTATCTGCTCTGCTAAGCCCATTAATAGAATATCAGGTCGGGTGTTGGTCCAATTATTTTGCAAATGACCTTCGGCCTGCGATCGAACAGAATTATCTGGGGATTGCAAGGCTTGCAGAAGCTGTGTCAGCTCTGCGTGAGTCTCTGCCGGAAGCACCGACATATCTGCCAACAGTCGAACCCGAACGATGACAGGTACAGGTAAGGCGTATGATTTCCGAAGGGTAGAGGGAAATTAGAGGTTGGTATTGGGGGGTGTTTTTGGTATTCGGTATCCAGTATTCGGCTGGTAGAGAACAAGATTGTCAAGGATTCAAAGTTTTGTCTTCACTTGAATGTTCGTGATGTTGTGCCCCGCAGGGCTAAGGCGCGCGGTCGCCGGCTGTGGGTTGTGCGAATTAACAAGGCGAAAAAAAAGAGAATTAGGTCAACTGCTGATATCGCTGTAGCAAATTCGAATCGAACTCGAAATCGAAATCGAGATCGAAATATTAAATTCCTACGTTTTTTTTCGGTTTTTAGTTCAACTCTCGAATTTCAGCCCGATTAAACTCTTTGAGGGAAAAGATCCTAGAATAAATCCAAACCGCTTCTCATTAGAAAGTCGCCTAGTCTGCGAGGTGACGGTGTCGATCGGGAGTGGTAGTGGTAGTAGTAGTGGTGGTAATGGTAATGGTTGTGGTTGTTGTTGTTGTTGCACTCACAATCTTCCAAGGTTGTCATTATTTTTCTTTGGCATCAATCAGATGTAGCGAGGGGTCGCGAAAGAGGGGAGATTACTATCGACCTTTTTTTTTTTTTTTTTCCCTTCTCCTTCTTTCTTCCTTAACGAGAAAACCCCAATCAACTTCATAAGATTACTGACTAACTACATACTATAATTGCATAAATGCACTCAACAGCTCTTTGTCTCGACATGTTTTCCTAGACTAATTACCTCAAATATGCCCTCAAATAGAGCGTTACTAACTCTAAAAAGAAGTTTGTGAATACCGGATGGGGTATGGTCTACCTATCTAGGTCTAAGTCAGGCACGCCTCTTACGCATGTGAACTTGTGCTGTGTGAAGTGTACAGGCACACCAGGGTATGGAAGCATCTATCGATAGAAGGTGGGTAGGTGCAAGGGTGCACCTACTAGGTTATGTATTTGTACATTGTAGATAGGACCTAGGTATGTAGGTATTGTACTATTACCGTACTAGTACTACTAGGTAGTAGCAGACCTGGGTAGGGGTAACTTTGATAAAGATCAGGCTGCTTCGATGCTCAAGATTCCAAGGCTCCAAGGCTCCAAGGCTCCAAGGCTTTTTTTTTTCTTTTTCCCCAGTCAATCCCAAAGAGATCCATTATCCATGGATGCTTCGAAACCTTCGATCCAATTGTCTCGACAGGTCTTTGCGACAAGAGTTGATTCGCATGAACGTCTGTCTGGCATATCTATCGTTCGAAACCCATTGATTGATCACAGAGTTTCGCATCTCGAACAAGCCCTACCTTTTCGCTCTGCCACGTATTACACCATTACACCATTACACCCTAGGGCCTACACCCGTGTAGATGCTCTGAATCCTCATTAGCTAAATACGAAGCTACTATGATAAGTTTATACCCAAGTCAAGACGAGTCACCGGCTTATGGTTCCAATGCTCTAGGTAACTATGCATAAAGGGTATAACAAGTAGATCTATGGACGTGGGGAGGATCAATCATCTCATCTTCGTATATTACCTAGGTATTAAATCAAAATCCACGTCCGGTATGCTGTAGAGCTACACCACTAGGTATCGTCTCTCCATAATACTACCTAATGTACAGCTGTATAGGTAGTAGACTACATCATTTCTATGCTTTCCGATAGCTGCATATTAATAAATACACATATACCTACTACTAGTAGGTAGTATCCTCCAATTTTTCCATAAGTACAAGTGTCAAGGGTGACCCAACTTCAATATCAATAATTCGCATACAGAAACAAGTAAACTACATAATATCATGCGAAAGAAAATGCATATCAAGATTCCAACTGGTAGACGGATCAGGTATCGATATTGCTTATGGGGTGCCTCTACGTAGGACCGTAGGTACTAGGCAGCTAAGTAAAGTACCTACCTAAGCAACGATCCATTAACGTTCACTCGGACTACGGGATCGACACATGACAGGTGGGTGACGGTATCTGACGGTGTGGGAAGGTGAAGGAGGGGTTACGGCGGTCCGGGGAGGGGCAGTCCAAATTGACCACTATCGGGAATGTTTTAAAGTATTGGAGGTCCCTAGGACCTAGGTACCTAGGCCTGGGCGCATTGTAGCAGCTACCAGCTGGAGCCCTGAAGGGAAGTGCATACCTGGAGGTAGGTATTGTCCCACACCGGTGTATACTACCTACGGTCTACCTACCTAGTACATTACGGCTACACCCTTACACCCTACATCCTACCTTATGTTACATTCTTTCTCAACGCCAATCACACCGACCGAAAGGTTGACCTTTGCCTTGCGCCATCACCGACACGATCACCATAACAATTTCAGTAACATCATGCCCTTAGCTGTTCTAACTGGTATCTCTTCTTTAATTCCCCTAGAAAGTCACATGAGTTCCTAGAGAAGACCAGGCTAGACTGTTCCTCCAAGCTCTGACTAGGTACCTAGCAACTAGCTATAGCTTCAAAGCTGGAAGTCGCCTCGATTCTCCCCATTCTCCCCGATCCTCCCCGATCCCACGATAGATCGGAAATACTTACTACAAAATCACTTTCATCTTCCAATCTCCCTACTATTTACTCTAAAATCTTGTCACGTATCAGATTCTTCTGTTACCATGGATCCTAACGCCTTCTATTTCCGAGGTAGAGACTCCAAAGAAGCTAGTATCTCACCGCCGCCCCCTCAACGAACAGGCTCTGCTTCGAGCTTGCACAAGTCCGGTCATGTCATTGCCCATAGCCACCGTTCAAGCTTCGCCGAAAATCTGAGGGGCCTGCCGCCGTCGCCGCGAAATCAAAGACATCCCTCGTTCACTCAATCTGCTATTCAGGAATTACTCAACCACCCGCCCGCTTCGAGACAGCACAACCCCCGTTTTGCCGGTAGAGACTGGCGCGACATCGCAATCGGAGAGCTCGTGTCAAAAGATGAAGTTACCTGGGTTGAAATGGATACTAGCGTGGAAGATGCAACAATGGTACTTACTACTCATATCTATCTAACAATTTCTCTGACCATGCCTCTAGGCGTTGCTTAAGAATACCTCGAGCAATGTTGTCATCGTTAGAGAGGATGCCTCTAGCTCTAATCCAGTCTCGACATTCGATTACAATGACCTAAATGCATACATCCTGACCGTGGTTGGGTTGGCGCATCCGAGTGAGGACTTGGTCGAATTATATGATACGGTGGCGAAAAGGGCCCAGGCCCGAGTCAGCATCCCTCTCCGCGATGTCCAGCCAATATTCCGGAAAGAGTCGCTTGTCACGTTAGAGGGGGATGAAGACCTAGCTAAGGCAATTGAGGTTTTTGGTAGCGGCGTACACCGAGCGCTCGTGACTAACCGTGACGGAGAAGTAATCGGCATCTTAAGCCAATTGAAACTCATAGAATTCTTCTGGAACGAGGGCATAAACTTTCGTGTCATCGACGATCTTTACCCGAGACTCCTGCGTGACGTCGGCGTTGGGTCGCAACAGATAATAGCTATCAAGTATGTGTCCTGCTGGTTTGCCGTCTATACAGCGTTCGAGTATTTCCCCAAGCTAACAACCCTACAGCGCGGATAGCCCTTTAACGGAAGCACTTAACCTTATGAATCAAGAAGGTCTATCAAGCGTGGCTGTTGTGGATAATGGGTTAAACGTCGTTGGTAACATTTCCAGCGCCGACGTCAAACACCTTACCAATGCTGCAAGCTTCCCGTTATTGCAAAATTCGTGTATGCATTTTATATCGGTTATCTTGACCGAACAAGGCGTCGAAAAAGGCAAGGACTCGTTTCCGGTCTTTCATGTCAACCCTTACTCAACGCTCGCACACACGGTAGCTAAATTAGTGGCTACCCATTCGCATAGGATGTGGATCGTGGAATCGGCATCTCCATCGCCTTCCGCCCCCGGGACACCGTCGCTGGGACCCACCGTCTTCGTCCCGACCCCTTCTTCTTCGCAGACATCCCTTACCGGCAGCCACTTCCCTACGGTTCCGCCCGCTTCCACCTTACCTGGGTCCCATTTATCGGGTCGCCTCATTGGGGTTGTTACCTTGACGGATATCCTGAACCTCTTTGCGAGGTCGACTGGGCTTAACCCATCAGACCCGAGTGAGCAGCGAGCGAGAAGACGGAGGAGTTCCAGCAGTTCTATTCGCCCGTCTATCGAGTCAACCCGCGCTAGCCTAGATATTCGACGTTGAATACCGCCGACCTATGGAGTCGCTCGCTAGGGGAATCGTGGAAAGGAAAAGTTCACCGGACTCCATTGAAGAGTGTAGTCGGGCTGCAAGACTTATCTAATAGCATAGTGCTACTATGGTGCTCTATTTGTCGTAGGGTTCTTTGATGCTCTCATAATGGAATCAGAGAGGGTGGGTTGGTGATGTTTTTATCGCGTACCATTTGTTCCGGAGCGCAATGATGTTTACGAGATACGTTGCTAGGAGTCTGCGGCGTTACTTTCTGGTTTCTTTAAGAGACTATAGTCAGGGCTAGGCATGTTCGAATATCATCAATCGATGCTTAGGACTTAGGTATTTGTTGCGCCTACACTCTTTCAGTAGCTAGGTAGCATGGCATGCCTGAATCTAGACCAGGTAGTGGTAATATGATGGAGATGGAACTAGGTGCGTAAGGGGATCTCAGCATCGGATACAGCAGTATATGCAAATAGATAAATAGATAATCGATCAATCTCCTTGAGCATGTTTATCGCTAGTCGCATAAAATCTCTTACCTGTACCTGTGACTTAGACTTCAGAGTCCTCACGAGTCACTTAAGTCTTAAGCTTCTAGCGTACCAAATTTCTTATGCATATATAGCAACCTTGGAACATATGAATTTCTGTTGATCTGTTATTGGTACTGTCTATAATAACTCTCGACCGCACCTCCCGTAGGGGGGGTGCTGCGTATTGATTAGCAAAACGAGCAAGATTAGCAAAATTCTCCGAGGTACTTATAAATGGGTGGGATTTACATATAAAATCAAAGTATACTAGCATAAATACATACTCTTTTAAGTAAATATAACCTTTGTTTTTAAGAATATATATGATTATAAGCCATAATTTAAAGGGTTTAGGGTAATCTTCGGCTGGTTTTGCTAGTCTTGCCTGTTTTGTTAATCAATGTGCAGCACCCCTCTTATAGGAGGTGTTGATGAGAGTTATTATAGATAGCACCAGTAAAGGGGTCATGTTCCCAATGGTTTATGGTTTATACATTGAAATAGAGCAAAACCTTATGATTTGCTGTGTTGGAGTCTTGGTGTGGAGGTGGGAGGTATCTATCAGTCATGTGATAATACACCCTAGTACTGTTAACCTATTAACCTACAGAGGTCGCCACCAAAAGTTTTTTCCATAGGACGCCTGTGCCAAGTCTTGGCAACAGCTGCTAGAAAACTTCGTCGGCTGTCAAGTAAAGTTACCTTTTTAACTTGATTAAAGCTTTATAAGTTTATTTTTATTAAGGTTTTTTTAAAGGTATTTTTTAATTAATTTTATATATTTTAATATAAATTATTAATCATAAAAATAATATTTAAAAAAAAGGATAGTTATTTAAAAACTGTACTTATTTCGATTCTCGCACCAACTGAAAAGCAGCTGCAAGTGAGTGCTTCTCCAGCTGGCAGCATGAGTGCCAAATCTTGGCACGAGCGTCCTATGGAAAAAACTTTTGGTGGCGTCCTCTGTATTAACCCCTTGCACTAGTATTAGTACAGGCCAAGTACGATATATAGCGCCGTAATTCGCCAATTTTCCAGCCGGACATCTGTTACCACGAGTATGTGGATATCCAGCATAGGCACGATGTCGGAGTGGTTAACGAGTGAGACTTGAATTATTAAGAAATCCTCTTTGACGAGGAGTTCTTATATTATGAAATCTCATGCCTTCGGGCGCGCAGGTTCGAATCCTGCTCGTGTCGATTTTATTTTTGCTTTTTGACAATTTGAACTATTTTAACATCCCTCAGTGAATAAATAGTCTCTGTCCTCGTTTGTCTTGCCTTTTTACAACGTATAGTAACATGAATGACCGATCTTTTTTTTCGCTTATAGACGATACTAGGCTATTTAAGAGATTGTGTTTAAGTAACATCGTTGATAGATTCCTCACTCCTTTTCCGAAACGCCGGCAGATTTTTGCGACCCGATTATTCTCTTCTTATCTGCGGGGGAGAACAAAGTGGTGCCCTGCTGTAGGGACTT
The DNA here is from genome assembly GCA_022497145.1 of Rostrohypoxylon terebratum. NCBI lineage: Eukaryota > Fungi > Ascomycota > Sordariomycetes > Xylariales > Hypoxylaceae > Rostrohypoxylon > Rostrohypoxylon terebratum. The sequence continues at coordinate 141,640 of MU385905.1, read as the reverse complement.
AATGAGCATGCCTACCGCATCGCCTTTGAAGTCGTCGGCACTGCGAATCTTGTCTAGATCCTCTGCGAATTCTCTAGTGCTTTGCTGGAGGTAGTAGGAGGTGAACTCCTGAGATGTTGCGTCTTTATCTGGCATCTCTTCGTCGGTTTTGGGAAATTGGCAAATTGTGGGGTTTTTTTTTGGTTGAAAAGTGTTGTTTGTAGCTCGAGCTATCGTTTTCGTTGCAATGACGAAGCTGAATGTGCTTTAATGTTAATATTATGGTTTTCAGTTTTAAAAGTGGTTATTGTCAATGGTTTTTGTACGGTTTGCAATACGGCGAATCTGCGGTCCCGCAACCGACCAAGACTCCAAGCTATTATTCTGGTAGTACTAAGTATTGCATACTTCGTAGTGTTGTCAATAGGGATGTCCATAATTGGTTCACTTGTGGGACCTGGCTGCCTGGTCAGCCCCATTACGTCAACAGCGTCTCTCTGTCTTTCTTCCTACGTGTAATCTGTAACTTTGAACCAACTATTTTAACTTCAACTGTATCCCAAGAATCTAGGCGTGCAACAAGTTTTGGGAGGCTATCTTACTAAAAAATAATAACAATACTACCGAAATGTCACCACACGAAGGCTTGGTTCATCTGAAGGAGTACGATTGGAGGAATAGCAACGTCGAGAATATAGGAACAGAACTTGATCATAAGGTCAAGTATAATTCAGCAGCTACAGAGCCCGCATGGCAGGAGGTCGGGCAAGCTACCGGCCTTCATGTTTGGCGAATCGAGGATTTCGAGGTCGTCCCGTGGCCAAAAGACCAGTATGGCGACTTTCACGAGGGAGATAGCTACATCGTCTTGCACTCGTACAAAGTAGGGAGCAAGGATGGCGAGCAAAAGCTTGCTCACGACATCTTCTTCTGGCTCGGAAGCAAGACAACGCAAGACGAAGCAGGCACGGCTGCCTACAAAACTGTCGAACTCGACGAATTTTTGCATGGCGTTGCAACGCAGCATCGTGAGCTTCAGAAGGAGCCTTCTGACGATTTTATCGCTTTATTCTCTCGCATCCGCATCCTGTCTGGTGGTGTCCGCTCGGGCTTCACGCACGTCGAAACCGAGGAGAAACCTAAAGATACCCTCATGCTGCTTAGGATCTTTAAGCACCCGTCTGCTAAACGAGCGGACTCCGTCATGGTTTATGAGGTCGAACCTACTTGGCAGAGTCTGGATGAGAACGACGTGTTTGTATTGGAGCGTCGGGATAAGATCTGGGTCTGGCAGGGTAAGAAGTGTAGCCCGATGGAGAAAGCGAAGGCTGCCCAGGTTGTCCACGACATGACCATTGCGAAACACATCGATGTCGAAGTGCTATCACAGGAGGAGGCAAGGTCTCGGACTATCGTTGCTATGTTGGGTGGCGAAGATATTGAGGGATCGCTTAACGCCCCTCGGCCGATCAACCCGTCTAAGAGCCAAGACAGCGGACGTCGCCCTCGCAGACTTTTCCGCTTATCGGATGCCTCCGGTCAGTTGAGGTTTGACATAGTCAAAGAAGGCAGTGGGATTAACCAAACAGATCTGGATGGCAATGATGTATTCCTTCTTGATACGGGTGACATTGTTTGGGTCTGGCAAGGGTCTAGAGCTAGCAAAGCAGAAAAGGCTATGTGGATAAAAGTAGCTGAATTGTATATTCGACGACTTGGAGAGGACGATGAGAAAGCATATCTAAGCCCGATTTCTAAGGTGGTCGAAGGTTACGAAAGTCCGGCATTCATTCAGGCGCTCGAGGCGCGATAGAGGCTTATGATACTATCATCATTTATCCCTACTAGGTACCTACCTAGTACTCAGTACCTACCACCTACTACCTACCTAGTACCACTACTAGGTACCCAGTACCTAGTAGGTAGGTACTTCAATGTAGTACGTAGTACGTACATATACACATGTACCGGGGCCGCAGCCGAAGCTGCCGCCACTTTTCTACTAAGATTGGATATAATATTACAGAATAGTATGTATCCAAATCAGTTAACAAATCCCTATATGCACTTGTGGCTTTTCGTCATTCAAATCCAGTCTTGATGCTTGATATACTTATGCGCAACATCAAATCTTGGGTCAAGTGGAAGTCAATCAGTGAGCTTAATCGGATTTAACTCGAGACTACGTAGTACGAAGTATTTCATAATTTTAATGTAATTAAAAGGATAAACACGATAATAATGCAGTATTCGTACTATGTAGTACTTTGTAAAATGGCGTGAAATGGCAAGTGGGGAGGCTGCCTCAATTTTGACGCGACGCTAATAAATGTTCCCTGTCTGCCTGTAATAGATCGTGTCATCCGTGTGAAATGTTTAATTGGTAATTGGCAATGTTGAATGGAGAAAGTTCACGTCGGAGACAAAAAAAAAAAAAAAAAAAAAAACCAGACTTGGACCCTTTCCAATTTGATCGATTTCCAAGCTTGGATCTCGTTGCCCAACTTCTCCCACCTATAGATTCCCAGACTCCCTACGATATTATCTTACTCTTACCGCCCTGCCGCCATACAAGGTACAAAACACATGCGAATTATTCTCAATCAGCAGTCTCCCCATCTTCCCCGTCCCGTCCCCTTATTGAACTATACCTTTGATCGCCGCCAAACCACGTAGTGAGAACCTCAATGTCTCTCATTTGATCATCCGACAATCAATTTCTCAACATGGATCTTCACGAGGCTCAGGCGTACTTGCAGTCTTCCCTTCACGAGGTCTCACACGCCTTTCAGAAGGTTCCCGGAAGTGCCGTCTTGATACGATACATTCAGTCCAGCTATCAGAATGATCCGATCCGATCCGCCATAGAATTGGTTCTTGTTATATTCTTTATTCGATACATCCTCTCGCCCTCCTATCCTACTCACGGCCCCAATTACGTTCAGCTTCGTGAAGATGAGATCGATGAGCTCGTTAAGGAATGGGAGCCCGAACCTCTCGTCGCCCCACAGACTCCCTTAGAGGAAGTAGAATCCGAGAGACAGCCTATAATTGTCGGGTAAGAATTGGTGTGATATGCGATAATGAAGGAAGAGCGCAGTTGCTAATACTATAAATATAGTCCAACCGGTCCCAAGGTGAAGCTGTCTAATGGCAAGACTGTTGTGAACCTGGCCTCCTATAACTTCTATAACCTGAACGCGAGCGAATCGATCAAGGAAAAGGCTATCCAGACACTGCGCACCTATGGAGTCGGCCCCTGCGGTCCACCACAGTTCTACGGTACCCAGGATGTCCACATGAACACCGAGCATGACATCGCTGTCTTCCTTGGAACACAGGACAGCATAGTTTACTCGCACGCCTTCTCAACTATCTCAAGTGTCATCCCGACCTTTTGCAAACGAGGTGATGTCATTGTAGCTGATAAGATGGTCAACTATTCGATTCGCAAAGGACTAGAAGCCTCCCGAAGCATCATCAAGTGGTACGAACATAATGACATGGAAGACCTCGAGCAGGTCATGAAGAAGGTAGTTGAGGAGCAAGCGAAGAAGAAGATCTTGACCAGGCGTTTCATTGTGACAGAAGGCCTCTTCGAGATGGTCGGCGATTGCTCTAACCTTCCTAAGCTCGTAAGCTACCCTTGCACGATTTAAATTTCGGTGTCTCATTTAGCTAATGACGAGGTGTGCTTTTAGGTGGAACTCAAGGAAAAATACAAGTTTCGCATTGCCCTTGACGAAACCTGGTCTTTTGGCGTGCTTGGACACAACGGGCGAGGGCTCACCGAGGCACAGAACGTAGACTCGGAAGCTGTGGACATGATCATCGGTTCTTTGGCGGGACCTCTCTGCGCTGCTGGTGGATTCTGCGCCGGTTCTAAGGACGTCGTGAGACATCAACGTATCAATGCCGCATCCTACACCTATTCTGCTGCTTTACCTGCCATGGCCGCTGTCACGGCTAGCGAGACCCTAAACGTCCTACAATGCAACCCTGATATCCTACTCCAATGCCGGGAAAACATCCGGGCCATGAGGGCGCAGCTTGACCCCCGGAGCGACTGGGTACAATGCACGAGCGACCCCGAAAACCCTGTCATGTTACTTGTATTCAAGCCGGACGTGATCTCATCAAGGCGGCTAACCAATGAAGACCAGGAGCGGCTATTCCTCGACGTTGCGGACGAGGTAAGTTTTCAAGTTTGGATCCCCTTGAAATGTGTTTACGCAGTACTCACAAAGATGTAGGCACTCGCCAATGGTGTGCTAGTCACTCGGCTGAAGTGCGCGCTGCTGAATGGCAGCATCGGCACCAAGGACAGCAATATCCAGCCTGCGCTCAAGGTTTGTATCACATCGGGGTTGTCGAAGAAGGAGATCGAGAAGGCTGGAGTGATGATTCGACACGCCATTACGAAGATCATGACTCGTAAACCAAATCGGCAGTCGACTCTGACTGCCTAGGAACCCTTCAGCTTCTCATGATCTCGTCTAATCAGTCCTGGTCTACGTCACTTTACGAAATCCATGGGTGGTACGAGTGGAATGTACTTGCTATTGATACAGTCTCAGAGCTGATTACTATGCTACGACCCGAGCATGGCCCTATGATAATGTGGACGGGTGCTGGGAGGGGGCCGTGTAAGATGGGGTTTGTTCATGAATGTACGTACACATACCTATTATACAGGACGAGAAAAATGAGGCAAACTGCCATCCATGATATTGGATTATAGACCTGGATAGGTACTAATTGTTAATTCTTATACAAATCACACGCCATTATTGATTGGCTATGATCAAATAGGGGGTGCTATTTAGTTTCACTTAGTAATGAACTCGACGAGTATAATAGGCTTTATCTCATTGGATGTATTGTTTGCGTTGTTTGATGCGATGAAAGGGCGCTGGAGGGTAGTCACGCCGTCCTGGAAGTTGCCTTGGTATGGCATGTCCATAACCTTATGTGATGGGTACCTTCCAGTTGCTGCTTGCTGGTAGGAGTGAAACATACTCATGCCATCGGAGGAAGTTACGCGTGGGTCCTATATTCTCTAGCGTTCTTGCCCTTAAATGTGTTTAATTTGTAGGGTTTGTGTTAACTTTCTATTTTCAACCTCTTCCCCTTCCTTCTTCATTGTTTCCTTTTTTCTCTCTTACAACATTCACCTTTTTTTTTCACCCACATTCTCTCACGGTATTCTCTTCATTCTTTTTTTTGCCCTCTTCTTTTCTCACGCCTTGTAAACCACTTGATTACCAAGTCACGCGCTCTTTTATCTACAGTCAACTACTTGGTGTCGTCTGGTTTCCCTTTCCTTGACTGTCCCCGTTGTCGTGCGAATACTCCAGAGACAAGCAAGACGATGTTGGCAACTAGCGTCTATTGAATTCGCAACCAGAGATCCATTAGTAAGTTACCAAGTCATTGGATACCGTCACCTTCAATTATCAGCTACCCTGCGCCGGTACTATTGAGACGAGACGCACTCCCTTATCTTACACCTTTGGTATTTCCTCCCTTTAAACGCCATCATTCCTTCACCACAATATTTTGCCTCCCCTCGAGGGAATGCGCGCTCTACCTTGTTTATTGGGTCTCCCTCTACTGGTCCTATTGATCTGCTTTGTAGACACCCGGGCAACTTCCGTCACAAGAATCAGCATTGTTCGCACTCCCACTACTTGTGTTGATGCTGGACCCTACTTAGTAGAGTCTAGAGCTTCAACATAATTTCTTGATATACCTTTTTACCTTGGAACTGCAGTCCCTATGCCATTCCTTTGTCACTCTTCTTGTTTTTCCTATCATACTTGTAACTCTAGCCATTCATTCTGCCCATGTCCCCCCTTTGTTTCCCTCCTCGTCCACCTTCCGTCGCTCATTCGTTCATTCTCGCACATAGCTGCCTCGCTAACAATTCGTCCTGCAGACTCTGCAACTTCTTCGTTCTAGACACATTTCATTGTCATACTTGACGTATCGACATCATGAAATCTATCACGATTTCTCTCGCCTTTCTTTCCCTTCTCGGCCTGTCTGCTGGGCAGCCCAGTAAGTTGTTGTTGCAATACAGAATCATAATTGGCACGCTTAAATTAATACAATAGCAGGAGGACATCAACATGCCCACCAGCACAAGGCCCACCGGGATATCATCCCCACGGGGGGTAAAATCACCATCACTGATACTAAATACAGTGTAACGACTGAGATGCCCGAAGTCGTGGTCTACGTAGACCAAAACAACAAGCCAATTCATACCACTACTGAGATGGTAGTCTACGTTCCCGCATCGGTAGAGACGCACAAGACGCTAGCTACCCCCACCTCGACAGTCATTGCCCCTACTAAGGCTATGTCATCCCAGGGATCAACTGTGCCGGAGGAGTCTACTTCGGCTTTCTCTACTACTTCATCAACTGCTTCGTCCACTGCTTCGTCAACCACTTGGTCTACTACCTGGCCCGCTACTTCGAAGCATGTTTCGACTTTCGAGCCCATCCCGTCTTCCCGATCGTCTCGGGCAAGTTCGGTTCCCTCGGCGTCTTCCGTGCCACCTCCCCCCCCTTCTCCTCCTGTTTCCGGAGGGGGTGCTCTCCACGGTGTCACTTACTCTCCTTACAAGGGTAGTGGAGGTTGCAAGTCTGCTAGCGAAGTTGATGCCGATTTCGCGCTCATAGCTAAAGATTACGGCGTGATGCGTTTGTATGGTGTTGACTGCGATCAGGTCGCGACGGCATACGCTGCTGCCAAGAAGTACGGCAACAAGCTCTTCCTTGGAATCTACGATATCAACTCTGTAGAACAATCCGTCTCTACTATGGCAGCCGGCGTTAAGCACGACTGGAGTGTTGTCGACACTGTCTCAGTCGGCAACGAATTAGTCAACAACGGTGGAGCAACCGTAGACCAGTCACTTAGCGCACTGAGCCAAGCACGTTCTGCGCTGAGAGCTGCGGGATACCAAGGTCCCGTCGTCATTGTGGATACATTCGTCGCCGCCTTGTCTCACCCTGAGCTCTGCGATCAGTCGGACTACTGTGCCGTCAACATCCATCCCTTCTTCGACCCGAACACAGGCCCTCACCAAGCAGGCTCGTTTATCACATCTACTGTCAGTAAGATTCGCAGTAAGCTATCTGATGCGAGCAAGCGTATTGTCGTTACCGAGACAGGCTGGCCCTGGCAGGGAGAAGCCAATGGTTTAGCCGTACCTGGAATGAGTCAGCAGTCGACCGCGCTCTCATCTATCAAGAGCGCATACTCAGACAACGCGAACGACCTGATCCTCTTCACAGCCTTCAACGACATGTGGAAGAAACCCGAGGCAGGCACGTTCATGGCTGAGCAGTTCTGGGGTATGGGAGGGCGGTACTCACCTAGCGACGAGTAAGACGGTGATGTGATGAACCTACGGTCGGTCTCTGAGTGCTAGGTAGACAGGCCACTTACGAATTAACGAGGTCAGGAATATGCATGGAAAAAGTTGGCTGCAGAGACGAGGATTATGATGATAAGGGCTAATTAACCAGAGGAAGCCCCAAACTGGAGATGTGCCCAATTTGGGCTGGCATTGCTTCTATTCTCTTGTGAATTGACTTCCACGTTGTACTTGTCTCGTTTTCATGCGCAAATTTGTGGTTTTTGAACTTGCCGTGAAGTGATGCAATCCAGGGTACAATTCGAAAAATCTAAAGTTGCCAATGCCAACTGAACGCAGCTCCGAGTGCGAAGAGCTATTGACAATAATAGTCAAATCGCCCAGTTGCTTGAGCAGTCAATTGTTCGTACCGTTTACTACCCGAGTCTTCTTAAATTTTGTAGGTGTGTCGAGATCCCAGGATTTGGTCCCTATTCAGGTTACGAGTATTTGATCAATAACCTATGGCCTAATACGATAGACTATCTCACAAGATCTTGAATATTCCTCGCCCCTTTTGGATACTCCCGGAGGCGCAACCGCTGTCATAGACTCAAAGATTCATCGTACCTTAATAAATCGAACTTCAATTGGTTATAAATATATGTCTGTCTGTATGTCTGTCTGTATGTACGCAGTAAGTCTAAATTTAGAACGGTGATATCCAACAGAGTCCGAGACCGCAAACGACCTTTGGTTCGTACCCTCCATCGTCCATCGGCTAGCTCGCTACGGCAAGATAACAATGGTACCTAAGACTGCCATCGAGAGCATAGAGATAGCACCGAATGGGGTTCTGATGGTCTTCTGCCCACCGCTCGTGCTCTCGCTCTCGATCTGCGCCGTGGGATCATTTGTTGTCGCGGTTGTCGCGCTAGCACTGTGCACGGTCCCGGAGCTGGAGGTGTCGGTCGGTCCCGCGGCTCCGGTGCTGTAGTATGTTAGCGTGAGGCTGCCGGCTGTGCTCGTCTGCGGGGGCGCGGCGAGCGTGAGGGCGGCCCAGTGGAGGGAGGGACCTAGGTGCGGAGGTAGGTTAGCGGGGAGCAAGGATAGGGTAGATGGGAGTGTGCTTTGGGGATGTTTGATATTAAAGGGGGGGGATGAGGAATCCGGCAGATAGACAACAATGGGACAATAGGACAACAGGCCTAGGGACGGAGGAGCGGGTGGGTCGGAGCTTACCGGCAAGCGTGAAAGGCGCGACAGAGGTCGAGCTAGGCCCGGATAAGGGGCCAAGAGTAATTGCTCCGAGGGAAGTGGAACCGCTGCAGGTGGCGGCCGTGGTGTTGGATAGGACGCAGGCTTGGGTTACGGATCTATTTGTGCCAGGGTTAGTCGAATCGAGAGAGAGGAGTTATACGATTTGTTGGTATACAAAAGTTGTGTTCGTGGGGAAGGGGGTAAAGGAGGAGGAGGAGGAGGACGCAAGGGAAAGTAGAAAGGGGGGGACAAATGTACGACATAGAACAAAGCAGAATAAAATAATAACATACATTGTAGAATTAATTGTCTGTTCGTAGTGGTATGTCAAAGGTCCCTCAGCGAAGGTAAACGGGAGCAGAGTGCCGCCGCCGATGTTGCAGCTATGGCTCTCGTCCGCAGCGCAGAAGATGGTATATGTCGTTTCAACGTCGTTCTACACAACGTTATTCGGGGGTTTGAGTTGGCTGATTTGGTGACTTAGTTATTGGGATTATTCGGAAGGACGTACACTAGATATTATGCTACCTCGTAGCGCGGCCCAGTCTCTCGGTCCGTAGGACGGTAAAAACACGGAGACGATGCTAGGCGTCGGTTCTTGGGCTCCGATAGACTGCGTCAAGATCGAGAGGAATAGTAAGAGCGGCTGCCTTAGCCGCCTATGGGAAAGATTCGCTGCGAAACCTGCTAAAGCTGATGCCATAACTCCCTTTTCCCTCTACAAATGAGCTGTTCTTGCGAGATAGGCTAGCGAACAATAACAAATCCTGTCTTGTGTACCGACAGACCAAATCGATACAAATATCGATACTAAAATGCGGTCCTTTTCCGGAACCGAGAGGGAAAGCCGGCCTATACGTGGATCTCCACGCCTATGTCGATTAGTATGAGTTAGTCGGTACAAGCTAGTACCTATGCTGTATATCCTGTGAGCCTGTGAGGCTTGAACCACACAACCCACGCAACCCCTTGCGATCACTCCTGATAAGCTATCAGAGGGATCGGCGTCACATTTTGAGCGTGATGTGACGTGAACCGGTTTTGCCTATGAGTGACGTCGGCAGTGGTGTTGGTGGGATCTTCATGCAGATGTGGTTACATCCGACGACAGATTTGGATATGCCGATACTTTAAGCTTAATGCCCCTGTTGTTCTACCTTGATAAGAAAACATCAACGTGAGAGTCTCGAACTTCCAACTATCCGTAAGAGGAAAAGATTCACGATTGAGCGATTTCAAAACATGTGATGATGCAATTGGTGTCGTATTGCTCAACTATCCAATGCTTCAATATTCAAGAGGGATACTCGCCCGTCTATCGTTTTATGTGTGTATGTGTATCTCTAGGTAATACAACAACTGGAGAGATCTATACTCAGTCTCAATCCAACGTAATTCGGACCAAGCCTCTGCTAGCCCTGGGGTATATCAACGAGCCCGTAGAAATGTAATAACGAAAGAATAATTACTTAAATCCTCCTACTATGCACCAAAAATCTCTCAGTGTATAAAGAGCCAGCGTAGACCCATAATACAATGTGGTACCATTCAAAGTACTCATACCCGTAGAGATAAAGCGAAACCAAATTAATAGGGAAAAACCACTACTGCACCTCATGACGACCTCCGAATCGCGCACATATCATAACAGTCGTCTAAAGTCCAACCCAAGATGGGCATCACCGAGCATAACCGATATAAAAAATGACGATCGTAATCCATCTCACATCTTAACTCTCGCAATCATGTCACCGTCACCTAAAGTGCTTTAATCAGAAGAGGGCGGCGTTGACACCTCTACCTCGACTTTCTCCAGAGTATCAACGGTGGCTTCCTCGTCTGAGTAACCATATTCGCGAGCCTTCTCCCGAACCTCAGCCTCGGTGAGACGGGGCAGTTCCTGAGCGGCCTTAACGTAGCTAATTTTCTCAGAGTAGCCTTTGGCGAAGATGATGTCGATCTCTTCCAAGGTACGTCCGGCAGTTTCGGGGTACAGGAAGTAGATAATAGGGAAGAAAATCGCATTGAGGATAGCGAAAAATAAGTACGTTCCCCAACCACTCTCGCCTGTGTTGCTTAGGAGGACTGGCGTAATCATGACAATGAAGAAATTCCATAACCAGTTGGATACAGTCGAAGTTGCGTTGGCCTTGGCTCGGGTCTTGAGCGGGTTGATCTCGGCCGGGTAAAGCCATGGTAGCGGTAGCCAGGTTGCACCAAAGAAGGCGATATAAGTCTGTTCGAACAGGTTAGCTAGGATATCAAATTCAAAAGGGCAATTCTTCATAGTTACAAATAGACCAACGGCTGCTCCCTTGGCAGCCTCTTCAGTTCCAGGAATGAGAGCACCGAATGTAAGAACCATCGACAAACACTGTCCAACTGTACCAATCAGGTACAATTTCCGGCGTCCGATCCGCTCGACGGCAAACCACGAAGTTGTAGCAAAGATAGAGTACACAACCATGTTCACACCTCCTAACAAGAGAGCTAGGTTGTGTGAGGTGCCGATCGACGTTTGGAACTGGTGGTTGAATCAATTAGTCTTATATGCACACAAATAGAGGAAATAGAGGGGGGCTTAGTAGTTAAGGGGAGATATAAAGACGCACCAGAATCGGAAAATAATAAATGACGGCGTTGCATCCTGATAGCTGTTGCATCATTTGAGAGGAAGCACCCAGCAATAGACGTCGAAGATGCTGCGTAGGACCATTCGTGAACAGATCCCTCATGGAGGTTACACCGCCCTCATGACCAGAGGCGCGGATAGCATCAACGATAACAGCAACCTGAGTCTGGACGGCGGGGTCGTCGCGTCGTTCTCCGTTGAGAGCCGCTAACACAGTAGCCGCCTCCTCATTACGGTCCTTGCTCAATAGCCAACGGGGAGATTCGGGCAACTGGGTCATGAGGCAGATGACGATGAGGGCGAAAACGCACTGGAAAGCGATGGGGAATCGCCAGACGAAAGCGTGTGGGCCGTATGTGCACCCGTAGTCGATCCAGTAAGCGATCAAAGTTCCTATGGCGACATTACCGCCTTCAATGCAGATGAGCTTACCGCGATTGTGCGAGTGACTGCATCTATAGATAGAGAAGAAAAAATCCGTGTTAGTAAAATTCGTCTCATACACGGTCGGGTGATACTAGAGTCTAGGGATGAAGGGACTTCGGACGGAGCGTATGCTTACTCTGCTTGATATGTTGGCACCGTCGACGTATTTATACCGTTTCCTATTCCCGTTATACATCGCCCTATGATAAATTGCGCCGTCGGCCCACCACCAGCACCGGTCGGCTGAGAACAGACTTGAATGATGACACCGATAATCATAATACTGGCACCGAGGAAGATAGACTTGCGGCGACCGAGGTGGTCTCCAAAAGAAAGGATAAAACAGGCTCCGAGGAAACAGCCGACGGCGTATATCGAGACTACGAAACCCTCGTACGTGCTGTCGCCGTTGACTTCAGGGAAATCCGAAGTGAAGGCCGGCGCGGAGATGATACCAGACATAACGCCTTGGTCGTAGCCGAACAACAAAAAGTCTGTCGTTGCCACAGCCGTGATCAAGTTCTGTAACCTCTTTCCGGACGTGCCCCAATACGTGGGCGCGCCATTGGCATCGTCTACGTGCCCCATGTTGTCGTAGTCCAGCTAGCTGAGTCGTGCGCTCAGGTGAGTTTTGTTTGGTATCAAGCGGATATGAATAGTATGGGGAAGGCCTGTTGGAGAAGGAGAAGACGGGGTAGATAGGAAGGGGAAGAGGTTTGGAATGTGGGAGAAATAGGGAAATAGGGAAATAGAAAGGCCCAGGCTGCTTGGGGAATAAGGGGTCCAAAGAGATCCAAATTTCACCAGCCTCATCTTAAGACTGGTTGATATACATACATACATACATACATACCTAAGTGACAAAGGATTTTATGTTGAGATATACAAAATTTGAAGATTACAAAGATCTACTGACGTAGCCTCCCCCGGACCCTGGAGACCCTGTAGACTCTGTACGACCCCTTCTACACAGTGAGACCCCCTCCAGATCATGACAAAAAGGGACCAGTCTCTTCAGGACTGGAGTTTTCTTCAGTTGCGGGTGGATGTCACCGAGCAAGGACCGAGGGAATGTTATCATAAACGCCTGAGGTGTGTGTGAGAGAAAACTCTCAAGAGAATCCATAGTGAAGTTGGCGAACCCATCAGAAACATCAGGAACCCAAGGAACCCATATTAATGACTCCATACATATGTGGGTACCCCCCCGGAGGCCGAGCCGTCCTCACATGGCGTTGAATTACGTACGGGCTTCACGATAACGTGAATTATGAGACTTGTGATTTGTAGCCAATGGCAAAAATCTGCATTCGAATTTTATTATGGAGATGCCCTGAAGATCGTCATCCGCGTTTCGTCATACCTATCCACAGTTCCGGTCCACTCCGGTCCACAAGTCAAGTTATAATGGAGCCTTATGGGGGCAAAGGAGGACGGGCCTAGCGGGCACAAAGGCACTTGGCGACCTTAAAGTCCATTGTAGCGCAGCCTGCCAATGCTGGGCTACTGGGCTACTGGGCTGACGGCGGCAACGGGATGATGTCGAACGGCGGCCAAAAAGATCACGGCATCCATTGCCAGCGGCCGAGAGCCAGGCCAAATCTGGTAAATCTGGCACTAATTGGGCCAATCTAGTAACGGCTAGGTAGTTTTATAAAGGGTAACAGAGGCTGCATAAATCGCTTCTTGACCAGTCTTGTCGAGTCTTATCGAATCTTATCGAGTCTGGTCAAGTCTCGTCATGTTACCAAGGTCCAAGGGCCCAGTTTGTTTCGCCTCCCTCGGTGCCTGAGCGGTGTGTTGGATGTCGATCTTAGGAATCTTTAGGATAGGAACCAAGTGACTGATACAAAAAGATGAGTGAGATTCCCAATTCCCTTACTTCAATAAGAGTGGATGTGATAAATTACAATCGATCATGTTGGCTGGCTGGCTGGCTGACTGACTGACTGGGCAATTGTTCCCTATTCCGAGCTTCCGAGTTATGCTGTGGGTTACATTGCTCTTTCTTTTTCCTTTTCTTTTTCTCTGACTATAACCATCATAATAGCCATACACCCATATACCCATACGCAGTGATGGCTGTGCTCACTGCTCACTACCTAGTATGACTTGCATACATATAGCATGTAGCATACATGTATACACATCATGCTAGATAGCAAGCATGTAAGCTAGGTACCTTTGTAGATGGCGAGCCAGATGATGAATTAGATAGGTAGGTTAGTATAGTTGAGTTAGGATAGTAGACGTAGGTGGCGTAAAAAAAGATTCCCCATGTGTCGAAGCTTTGTTGGATTGAAATGGATTGGTGGATTGGATGATGGATGGATTCAGGTTGGATTCGATTACGTGCCAAAGGACGAAGTCTCGTTTATGCTTAGGTACCTATGCAGGTATAGGTACTAACTTATACGCGTTATCTTTCATGTAATAGATGCTGGTTGTGGAACGTGGAACGTAGAACACACACGAGATGCGATCGCAATCTGCAGTTACCGTACTTCGTATCGCATACTAACATTTAAGGTTATAGTATCGCTACTAGGTACTTACCTAGGTAGACCGTAGGACATAAGTAGGTACTAGTACCTATTTCAGGTGCGATCATACGAAATGTACATTTGTCTCGGATTGTCTCGGATAAGATCAACATATGCTGTCACCGGTCGTAAGTTTGTACTACATATATTACTACTAGTCTACTACCTAGTAGGTAGTACAACATCTCAAATCAGTACTACTCGTACAAATCCATGCATGTATAAAAAATGCATACCTCACAAAGAATATGGAGTAGGGTAGTAACTACATACATCAGTCAATGCCTACCTACTTGTGTAGTACGTAGGACCGTAGGTAACCTACCTAGGTCCTATTTACATATACCATACAAACATAATGTGGGTATGGACCTACCTAAGACTCAAGTCTCAAGTAGGCACTCGCAAACCGATCGATCACTTACTTCATGCGTACATACTAGGAATGTAAGAATAAGTTAAAAATTTGACAGAGAATTCTTCACATCGTTAGCTTGTGCTATTCTGCCTTGCTTCCGATGCTACAATCTCTGCGGACACTATTTGCTCTGGCCCATAAGCACTCTATGCGTAGGGACCCAAGTCGTAGTTGGTAAATGCAACAGGAACCCTTGTCATTATTGAACACCATCTCGTTTCCATTCAGAGACAGAAAAAAAAGAAAATAACCTGCAAACATTTATGCCCGACTCTACGACGAATGAGAAATACCTTGTGCCATGCCGCCCTCTTTAATCAATCAATACACACAACACCTCAAGTACAGTCTCGCGCGATTACAACGCTAATTAGTACTCGCCCTAATTCCGTAAACTGGCAGAGTAACCAGCAACTTTTATTCTTTTATGGTACAGGTATCACTTCAATGTTCATTAGACAAATCGGAACTTCTTGGAGTCGTCTGACTTGGACGTCGACGTCGCCGCTGCCGTTGCCGTTGTCATCGATGCTAATCCCGGACCAGAGTATCCGATCGATCCGGTTCCCGTCTGGGTGCGGTTCCTAGTGTCGTCGTGATCCTGGGTCGGACCCGGCTGCGCTAAAGGAATCGGGAGCTTAGAGAGGCTCTTCTCTAGTGTCGGTCCGATCTGCTTGCCACCGACAGCTGGCGCAACAATTAGGGCGACGAACACAACAAGCATAACGAAGTACAGGACAGCATAACGAATGACACGTCTTCTCCTGAGCTTCGACTGCTTCATCGAGTAGATAGGCGGACGGATTTGTCGGCTACAAATCTGTTAGCGGCTAGAACTAATATATATGAGGTGAGTAAATGATAGAACATACCTAGGTCGGAGCCAGAACAACATCATAGAGTGTAAAGTGTCAATCTGGGGGATGAGGATGACAGGGAACATGATGAACAACAGGATGTGACCAAGGATAAAGTCAGCGGCGAACATGCTCAGCTCCGTGATCTTGCAGAGATATTCACGCGCCGGTTGAGAGATCGAGTGCCAACCCATTGAGTACCACTTTCCTGTCCAGAACGCAATGTTGGATTGATCTGTCTTGAATTCACGAGTCAGTGCTAGCGAAACGATGAGCTTCAAGATGAAACGTTGCATCGCAATGGCCGTGATCATTCCCAAGAGCGTCTTCGTAAAGTCAAAGCCCTCAAGGAAGAACATTACTTCAAAGAATACGAGGAGGACAATGACGGCGACGGCATGGGCAATCGCTGCCAAGACACTACCGAACTTCTTGCAGCACATGCTGAGTAGCGGACCCATACAACAGGCCATGCCGAAAAGAGCACCGAGCAGACCCGCGTTGATACCAATGGGCGCGAAGGCAACAATGGCAACACGGAGAAGAGACGCAGTTGCTTTGGCTGAAGAATCATTGGCCTTGACACCGGTTTGTGCGTTAATGAATAAGTATGGGATGAGCGTGGTTGCCACAAATAGAAGTGGAGCAATGATCTCCCCAAAGAACAGGTTAGTGATAGCAGCACGAGGCACGTCAGCGGAGAGTTTGCCAGACGGGTCTCCAAGAACCTTGCGCTTGTAACCAGTGATTCTTGTACGTGATAGACGACAGAAGGAGATCCATGACGACGAGTGGCTGAGAGAATTACCACGCGAGAGCCAGCGAAGGTAATCACGGTAGTCAATGAAGAAATCATTCCACGCGAATTGGTGAGGGTTGTAGAGGAAGGGCGAGATAACCAGAGCAAGGAGCGAAACCCAGAAGTACACCAACGCAGCTTGCCAGACGGTTAAAGTCGCGAATAGCAGCATCATCAACAGACGAGCACCGAAGTAGATGGAAGGACCCGCGAATCGAGAGTACAAGACGCCGAAGGGAATGCGAGCAGTAGCAAAACCACGACCAGTACCAATATAACGAGCACCACCGAAGGACAGATCTTGCGTGACCGAGTTGGCGTAAATTTGACAAACGAATACTTCGAAGAAAGGCGATAAAGAGCAGAATTGCTTCGCTAGACGAGTAGCGGCACGCAACACACCACGCTCGGTAAGTTCTTGGACAATAAGGGGTACGAAAGCCAAGAAGAAAACGACGAAGATGGAAATGACGCAACGGTAGATCCAGTCCATGAGGGCATCCGTGTTTGCACATCCTGTAGGGAATAACGGGTCTGTGATAGGAACATTTCGGTTGTAGTCGCAGGCAATCGTCTGGTTTCGAAGTGAACCGATGTTAATGAGAACTATCATAAACATCTCAACAGACAACATAATGAAGATGTTGTTCAAATGGAAACCAGCGTGAGCGTAGTAGAACGACAAGAAGCGGTCGAGGGGTAGCTGTGTGCCGAGGTAGTAGTACTCGCGAGAGAGCATCTGTTCACCCATACCAGTACCGATCTTGGTAGTGAAGTTGAGAATGGAACCGAAACCAAGATCACGACCCTTACCACACTGGTAGTATTCACAGTGCTTGATACGACCACCACGGAGGAGTGCATTCATACCGGCGTAGATATCCTCGTTTAGATGTAGACCCTTTTGAGCCTTGGAAACACCACCACGAGTATTCATGAAGATACCGTTGAGGAAATCAGGATGACCATAATGAAGCTTACCGCCAATCTGGGATAGAGTTCGGGCGAAGAGAGTACCAAACGTCTGTTCCTTGCCGGCAGCGATGTCACCGAGGATACCAATGTTCTCTGAGAAAATGTACTCTCGAGCACCCAAGATAGCGACAGGAGCCTGAACTTCGTTCTTGACACCAGGAGTGTAAGGGGAGACGTTTTCGACCTTCATTTCTTCGAATTCAGCAAGCACCGATCGGATCTTCAGACATTCTTCCAAGTAGTTGTCCTGGTTGGCATCGATAAGCTGGATGTATTCACCACGGTAGAAGATGATGGAATGGTTCTGGTTGTCGGATTTTCCGTCACCGAGCACAGGGTTACCGGAGAGCTGAATACGGAACTTAGGACGTCGCATGCCGTTCTCCATGACTTCAGAGTGACCATCAACCAAGGCCGAGTAGATGCGGGGCTCCTCACCCTCAACTAGCGGCGGCTCTTCATCTAGGTAAGCAATCTGCAGGTCAGGGTAAGCTCTGAGGAGGAATTCGGCGTTCTCCATCTCCTCTTTCTTGAACTTGGCATAACGTTGCATAGAGACAACCAGCTTGAACTTGCGTCGCGCCATCCTCTCCAGTTCGCGTTCCAATTTCTCAGAGCTGCCGCCGAACATCTGGACGACTTCGGGGTTCTCGACACGGTAGAGCAGCTTAATAGCGCGACTGTAGTTCATGAAACCAGAGATAGTACGGTAAAGAGTTTGCGAGCGAAGAGAAGCCCAGATACGGGTTCGGAGAGTGTACTCAGGCGCGGAAGACTTGAAACCAATACAGTAGAAGGGCAGATCGTCGATCTTGCTCTTGGCCGTGTCCTTCTCCGTCTTTTCTTCATCGCCGTTAAATTGGGAGGTCTCGTCAGCTAGAATCTTCGTGTCCTTCACAAAGCAATCCCATTCATGAGGATGTAGCTGCTTCAGGTACTCAAGCTGCGTAACGCGAGAGTAAGGTTCATCTTCACGAATGATTTCCCTAAGGGTGAGCAGAATCTTTTCACCATAGTGAGGAATTAGAACAGTGAAGGTAGGCATGTTATCAACAGGCAGAGGCTCAGGGATTGGCGTAGATAGAGACTGGGCGAAGAAAGAAATACGACGCTCGGCTTCGCTGTGGTTAGGGAAGAACTCAGTCTTGAACGAGTGGTCTTCTTGGGAAACGAAGAACGTAGGTGCACGAAGAGTACGCTTGCCCTCTTGCTCAGAGGGAACTTGGTGGTAAAGGAGCTTCTGGACATGGTCGATGGCCAACAGATGCTCTCTGTACATAGAGATGACGATAGCGTTCCAAATCTGCGAGATTAATACCTTAGGCTTGTATTTAATCTCCATGTCGGTCGTCGCCAGGATTTTGGAGTAAATTCGCTTCGGAAGTCGCGAAAAGATATTACGCCAAGGAGTCCAGATGGACGAACCGAGGTAAAACGATCGGGCGATAGAGAAAACCGTGTTCAGCAAGACATACCACATGTATGTGTCGAGGAAGAACAGGATCAAATCAGTGAGTGTCATGAGAACCATGACAATCGTTGGCTGATACGAACATAGAATAGTACCAATCTGGGCATCTCCAAGACAGGAAGACACGTCCATGATTTGAAGATAACGGATCGGATCTCGGAGAGAAAGGGTGAGGTAAATGTACGATTCTCCGAATTTGGCACCGAAAACAGCGGTCCAGAGGAAATAAGACAAAGCTCGATCATTGCCCTTCAGATGCGGCCAACTAGCGGTAAACGTCTGACTGGCGACGTAACGACGAGAGTTCTTGGTGAGATAGCTTCCAAAGAGAGCACCAAGCGGCATGACAGCAAAGAAGATGAACGTGATCAGCGCGATGAAGAACCCGGCAATGCCGATAGCTAGTGAGGGTGTTGCATTCTGATCCGCTGCGAAGCCGAAGACGTAGACACTGGGGGCAAGGTTGATAATGAAGACAACGATCAGGAAGAGCAGTCGCTTGCTGAGATGCTGAGCACCAGCCCATCGTCGGGGAACATATGCCCATTCAGCACAGGTAGCAATAATCTGAATCAACGAAGCAATGGCACCACCGGCACTGACAATGGCCCATTGTGCGGATGCCGGCGGCTGTTGGTTCACTTGCTGCTCGTACTCCTTACCAACCAGCAGCGTAGGAACGTTGTGCGCGGTATAAAACCAGAACATGGTCAAATGGATAACCCAGATACGATTGAAATTAACAATCACGTGGAACCACGACCGTGTTTCCTTGTAGGTCTTGAAGAAGCATTTCTTCCAGTTCACTTCCTTTAGCTTAAGGTAACGCTCCGCCGGAGGGACGTCAACCAACTTGCTCTTGTCGTTGAGAACGATGCGTTCGATACCTTCGGGGTACCAGAAGAGCTGATTGCAATCATCGTAACCAATGATCTGGTTGTGATCGCGTTCCCGACGGACATAGACTCCGTTGTAAATCTCGTATCCTTGGTCTCTGCAATATTGGTATAGAGGCGTAATCACGTTGTTCAAGAAAGTGCCTTCTTCGACCGGTTCCACGAGATTTTGGCAGGCGGGCGAGTTCAGGTAGTCGTCCGCACATTTAAAGATAAAGCAAAGACATTCGGCCATGAAACGAACTTGGTTTGCTTCGCCCCAGCAAAGAAGGAATAGGGCAATCTGACGAACTCGATCGTGCTGAGACATGCGGTTCATTCGAGTCTTCCATCGGTATTCTGCTGCTTCCAGACTATCGTCGCCTTCTAAATCTTCCAAAACTTGGTCCTCGGACTGGTCACCCTTCTTGCCCTTGGCTTTCTTTTTCGATTTACGAGCCTTCTTTCCCATGTTCGCGAAGCCAACCGCATCATCCAAATCGAGATGAGCTGCGAAGTACCATTTCCGGTAGTTCGCGTTGTCACCTCCAATGTAGTCGGCGTGGAGGGATAGTAGAGCTTGGTTAGGCGTCATTCGAGAAGCCCTCGAATCAAGCAGAACCATCAAATGGTCATACATGTTTCGCATGCTATCGCGTTGAAATCCGAATTTGTTCGTCAGGTCCAAGAAAATGTCTTCGACTTCTTCCTTGGACAAAGGGATCTGCGCGTCAGAAGTCCACGCCGGGTAGGGTTCGCGAGATCTTTGAATACCCGGGGCATTTCCGTAGTCCATCCCATAATTGGGAGTAGAGGCGCCGGATGACCGATTTCCGCCGTAGGAGACCTGGGAGGAGGGGGGCCTGTATCCTCGGCCCTGTTGGTCATAACCACTATATCTCTCATCGCCGCGACCGTAGTAGTCCATATCAGTAGCACGAGCCATATCAGATCTCATGGTGAAGTCGCTGAACGTCTCAGAGTCCTCTTCAGAATCACCCCGGCGTCCACCATTGCCGTTGTAACCGCCCTGACCGTAGTGGTCATAATAGCCGTTGCCATCGTCGTAGTAATCTCCTCCTTGTTGATACTGGTCGTGGTTATCATAGTAGCCGCCTTCGGCGGCATAAGGGTTGTTGGCATCTGCATTATAGTAGCCACTTTATATGTGTCAGCAGTCGACCATCATCTCGTATGGTATTTACATCTTTGAGTTGCGCAAACTTACGATTCATCATAGTATCCATCATTCGCATGATGACCACCCTGGGCTTGGCCATGACCCTGACCCTGACCTTGGCCTTGGCCATGGCCATGTGCATCGTAGCCGTTATTGTCATAATATTGGCCATGTTGTTCATCTTGGTAATAGGAATCGTGATTCTGCCCGTAGGCGTCGTTGTAATCGTGATGACCACCTCCTGCTGGGTAGCCCGACATTTTGGCAATTGGGGACTAGGTAAAAGACGCGATCTGCGACAAAGAAGTCAATTAGCAAACCGGTCGGGGATTGAAATACATGAACATCCCATGCAACATGTCGTAGGGTTATCTAGTAGATTGGGAATGGAAGGAAATACTCACAATTCAGAAACCCATTAGATTTTATTCGTGATTAATGAGCTGGATCAAGAGTGACTGGTATCAGGAATGGGGTTTGACGTGATTAATATTATTAACTCGTGATAAGGAATCAATGTGGCCGGCCACAAGCAAGAGTTGTTCTTTGTGACTGGGTTGATTGTAAAGAGTAGCGAGGGTAATGGTTGATGGGTGATGGGTGATGGGTAGTATAGGTAGGTTAGTGAGTAGAGTTAGTTAGTGAGTGAGTGAGTGAGTGGTAAGTGGTAAGAAATTCAAAGTCGACTGTTGTTTGTTGAGTTGAAAAAGGATTGGCTGAATTGGCTGTGTATCGTCGTTTCTGCGTTGGGTTGACTCCTAGCGCTGCGCGGGATGGCGCAGGTGTCAGAAGTTGCAGGTGGAAAGGTGCAAAATTGGAAAGCGAGTGTTGACTTCCAGAAGTGCACCTGAACTAAACGCGACCGGTAGGAAGGTAGGCACTAATTGTAGTATCGATTTAGTGCCGTATTTAGCGCGCCGAGCCCCTGACAGGTTGGTGTGTAGCTTGAGGTTGGGTCAAAAGACGCGTTAATGATTGGAGAATCTGACAAATTCCACCACTAATTCCTATCCCTTTTTTTCCTTTTTCTTACGTGGCCGGTGACGGTGAGTCCCGATACCTCGGGTGGCTCTTACGCCTCGTAATAATTCAGTCGAACGTAACAAATTTTTCTTTATTGTTTGTTTGCCTGCTTGCAATTCTCGAACGATTGACGATGGAATTATTCGGTAAATCCGTTGGATGAGTAGATAAAACCAAGTACAAGTACTTCGGTTGGCGTCCTTTAGGTTTTTAGGTTTTCGCGGACCGTTAAAACGAGCGTGCGTTGACGATTCAACGGGAAAGCGGGAGCGAAACACAAAAGGGGGCGGCCGAATTGTACGTCGGAGTAACGACAGTATTCAACTCTCACAAAACTCTCTTCGATCCTCTTTTCCTAATTCTTTTCCTGTAAATCTTGACCAGATTTCCCCTAAGCACCAGAGATAAAGCGGCGAATTGGTTCAAGAAAAGAGACAAGGGAGAAAGGGGAAGCAAGAGAAGAAAGGAGAATTAAAGGTTCGATGGGCGAAAGCGAGTGTAAAACAAGTTTGTCAAGGACAGGAAGGGGGGGAAAGGGATTAGGAGTATGGAAGTAGGGAAGTAGGGAACTTAGGATCGAGAATCAAGAAAAATGTCAGAAAGGAGAGATAGGGCCAGGGGGAATCGGGGGCAAAGCTTAGCCCAGTCCTGGCCAGTCCCAACCAGCGATACCCGTGGTAAAGTGTCACCCCTTAAGCAAGGGTGTGCTACAGGTATCCAGGTACCTAGTAGTATTACATACCTACCTAGTACCTTGTGAACCTACACTACTTACCTACTACGTACCTAGACGCATACAGTGCATCTATTTCAG
The DNA here is from genome assembly GCA_022497145.1 of Rostrohypoxylon terebratum. Lineage (NCBI taxonomy): Eukaryota > Fungi > Ascomycota > Sordariomycetes > Xylariales > Hypoxylaceae > Rostrohypoxylon > Rostrohypoxylon terebratum. The sequence goes on along the minus strand of MU385905.1, from coordinate 119,019 downwards.
CTGCTATTCCAGTGCTACATAATGTCCACTAGATTTTTTTTCTTTATGTCTGCGGGGCAAGAAGGTCCTGCATCATATTTAGTTTATCACTGGCGACAATTACCATGTAGCGATTAAATTGATCAATTATTTAGGTGCCTAAACTTACTACTACTTTGCTGGCAGTACATAGTAGTTTTTCCCTCTATCACAGTGCATTACAAGAAGGGAATGATCGAGATTGAAACCGGGGGACGTTTAAGTTTCCTTGGTACTTACTATAGTATCTTAGATACATTGCAAGCATACTGGCATAATAGGTAATAATGGCGACAGGAGAGAAACGAAAGATATGTAGTAGGATGTGGCTGTGTACGGAGTTGCTGCTGGAGGCGAGAAGTGGGACCGATGTAGTAATGGAGTTTCCTGGTTTCGCTTGATAAAAGGTATTGCACTAATACTAATTAGTCTGCAAGTTGATTCATCATTCATCACTCGAAAGATCATGTCCTATTGGTTGACCTGGACCAGTTTAGACAGGGATGATTAGGAGTAATTATAGGTGGGGCTTGTTCAGGCTTGTTCCAACTTCCAACCTCCCAAGTCTATGGCGACCGGTACTGCGGTACTGCTGTGTATTTAAATGCTAGGCAGAGGTTAATACAGTGTTATCTACACTGTATCTATATCAGGGCCGCGTAACGACATGTTCTTCTCTACATAACATGTTTGTAGAAATGTGTACAGTACACTATACTGTAGTCTGTACTACGTATGCTGTACTCTTAGTATTAATAATAATAATAATACTATTACCTCTCCCTCATAGGTATGCACCTTTTAGAAACACCACCACAGCCTTCAAATGCTCTCCGCAATGTAGGACTTTTATCGAGCTGCCAAATATCCTTGACAGAATCTTAGTTGGACTCCTCCCGCATTCCCACATACATTAAGGTCGAAATGTCAGTTGTCATCTGATGTCTCTTCAACGCCAACCTCTTCTCTCTTTATTCGGTTGTGAGTTGTGGGTGTTGTACAACGTAGGTGTGTTCATGTATGCGTGTATGCAGGTTTGAGTTTACCTCATCTTTCCCCCCTATTTTACTTAATATTTGGTTTTGGTTTTGGCTTTTTTGCCCACCTTTTAGTCAACCCTACAGTTATTATATCCGACGCTAATGCCGTACTTTGTACATCTCTAGGTACCTACTATCCTCCAAAATAGCACCCACCAGCCCGCCTCTCCTTTTTCCTATTTCCATAGATATCTGAGTACATGATGGTCGAACAAGTTTAAATAGGAACTAACCCAAACAGACATGCCTTATCATCATCAATAATGCTGCCGATCAACTTTTCAAAGTAGAAATCAGTTTTAAGACTAAGGGTTAAAAGCACGGACTAGCCTTGTCACATCATGATACTGAGATACATGTGCGTGGGCAATTTACCTACCTAGTAGTACCTACTAGTAAGGACCTTATCAATCGTGAGCTGCTGTACAGTAGCATGCATGAACTACTGGCATATACAGTAATATGCATGGAACTAATAGGGATAGCTTTGAGGAGGAAAAGTTTCATCTCAACTCAATCTCCGCATTAATAGGACAAAAGAACGAATAACCAAATAGATCATTCAAAAGAAAACGCAAGATTTGTAAATTGTAAGTAGTCGTTCGTATATAATTGTGAGGTAAACATCGTGTTGTTGTCTGATGTTCGTATTGCTAGTCGATAGGTCGCTCCCGGGAAGCGCTGTAACCCACCAAACAGCTGAACTAGCCTTCCAAGGCTTTCGCCACCAGCTCTCCCCTCGAATACGATCTATGTATTACAGTACTAATAGTATGTCCAGTGTTCACTGTCTACTGTCTACTGTCTACTGTCCAGTAGGTAGTAGGTAGTTTGTATCCATATGGCGAATATAGTTAAACAATACTACTATAACGTAGTATGCAGGACACGTGCCGACACCAACTTTAGCGATGCATTTTAGTTCACCTTCGCATATAGTGAATGATGACATCGACATTTTTGAAATGGACACTTACCTATTACCTAGTATCTATTATTACCTGTCTGTACTGTAGATATTTTCGACTGTCTACTACATAAGAGTGCAATATACTTATTAACATTGGCTGCGTACATGTGTACCTACCTACTACTAGGTATGAGGTACCTAGGTATGCAAAGCCCGTGTACATACCTATTTCCTATTTCCTATCTCCTGCCTTACGTGCTTAACACACTGTACAAAGGAAAGAAAGAATACGACAAGAAAATTCGAGACTAACGTAGAAAAGACGGGAGGATGCAAGGTCCTATTGCCTCGTAATAGACGATCGATTGCGGTGGCGCCCAATGAGAGGACCTTTCGATACACCCTCACACCTTCACATTAATAACGGCTAGTCCAATAAGTAGCCCCGTCGTATGCAGGTACCGGCCATTACCTCTTCTTGTGGCTTTCGATGACGAAATGACCAAATCACCTACGTGTACATATAGTACATATACACTATACAGTGCTGCATGCGTACAAGGTAGATATCTAGGGGAATAGTAATAGTGCAATTTTCATCTCGCATGAAAAAAATTGCATGGTGAGAAACCATACACGCGTCTAGTCTGCCATGGCTGGGCTACCATTTCCACCAAGCGACTTGAAAACTTCAAGGCTTGCAGAAATTTACAATTCCTACTACTAGCTCTGAGGGCTCCAGCTGACCGGCACGCTATTCCGAAGATATTAATAAAGTATCCATACTACTATATATGGGTATTGTAGACTAACGTCTTATAGAAGTTTTTTTTTCAGTCTGCTGAAAAATCGGCCGAACGATTGGACAGCTCACCTACTAGTAAGTATGTACATATACTAATATTCGAAGGCTAGAAGCCTAGAACTGCTAGATACCTTAAGGCTTAGGTAGTTAGTTACCTATGGTCCTATCATATGTAAGTATCTACTATGTGGGATGAACTAACAAGATTGAACTCGAACCAAGACTTTTCTTAATAGTAGGTGGCTGAAAGGTCAATCTAGATTCTAGGAGAATCTAGGTATTCCAGGCTATTCGTTAGGACGTGGGTCAATCTCGAGATCCGGCGATGGACGGTAGGATTCAGCTTCCTAAATTCAGGGGCTCGCAGCACAAATGCCAACATCCTTGATTGGCTGCGCCCCTTTAAGGCATATATACATAGTAGGTAATAGTATGTTAGTGCATGGCGTTCAAGAGCGCGAATTCCGGTGTTGTGGCAGACTCGGATCTGTTCAAAATTCAAGGAGCAAGGATTACAAATATGGTTATGAGATCGATCGACTCTGAAGTCTCCGTTCATCTGTTCAGATTGGATATGATGGCTTTTATGATTAACAGATCGAAGGACAATAGGACCTTAAGGCTTAGGTACTTGTTACAAAAAGCTTTACAAAATCATTGATTAGCAACTTAGCATACCACCAGGTTATTCGCCCACCTCGGTGCATGTCTACCAGCAAGAAAAATCTTGAAGAGTCCATCTCATATTTCTCACATTTCTAGTATTTCTCCTCATATTACAACTCATATCAGAGTTGCGATAGGAGAGTATAGGTGCCCGGGTCCGTAATCTTCAAGTTTGCTACCAATAGTAATGCGTGCTTAAGCCTTATCTACCAGTGTCGAGTCCCTGAGCCGAGTTGTTTGGTTTGATTTGCCGACCCTCAAAAATTTAAGCCGGTCTGGCTGGTGTGCGCAAAGACTCTACCTACCTAATAGTAGCTGAAGCTGGAGAGAGAATGACTCGTCGGTAACCGGCAACTTACGTAGGCAGCCGGCTAAAAAGGGTTAAAAGGGCTAAAAGGACCCAACGTGATGGTGCTATGTTCGTGAGTTTCTACTATTGTATGTGTGTTACCAAACATAGACGTCGCACTACATACGCAGCTACCCGAACCTATCGCTTATTAATTAAGAACATGGAATGCGACTGCCCTAATATACCGGAACATACATAGTAGTGCATATTAGGTAATAGTAGTATCAAACATGACTCTCCATTGTTGTAATAAATCTCGAATTGAGTTTCTTCTTGCAGGTGACCTGGCATAAAATACTGGGGACATGCACGAATCAATTGGAGACTTTGGAGACTTTGGAGACTGACCCCGCGTTGCCTGGCAACCACTAAAAGCAATCATCAGTCATAACCTATCAAACTTCAACTCTCCGACTTTTGGTTCAAGCAATCAACGATCCTATTCAATGACGAAATAAGAGTATGAACATGAGTACGATAAATAGCAGTTGAAATTCTGTCATGAAATAATCTCATTGTATGATTTTAACCCATCGAAAACAATGCCAGACGTGTTCGGGGACAGTAGTGAGGACGAATTCCCGGATGTCGACGTGGTCGTCCGGGATTATCGACACAAAGTGAAAAGCAGACAAGAAGAGCCAAAATCGAAGAGAGAGACGTCACGAAAAGAACATGACGCGATAGAAACGCCTGCGGTGAAATCGACACCGCTTCGGCGACGAAAACTGGGCCAAAACCAGACTACAGATCAGACTCTTCTCAAACCATGGGGGAAAACAGTGACCAGCAATGAGGAGAAAAATCAACCATCAAATCCCAGGCTTTCTCGCCCTCGTGTCCGAGCCAAGGAAGAAATAATCGAGCCCGATTTCTTTTCTAGAGATGTGCCAGAACTCAAACCTAAAGTTCTACGGCAAGGACATCGTGTTGCTTCATCCAGTACAGATGCAAGATCAATCTCAGAAAGAGCCGAAAATAATCAGGGAGATTATAATGTAAACCCCTCAAAGGCAAGGGCTGCGCAATTCTCTAAGAAACTGACCAAGAGTCCAACACCTAGTGAAGAGTCGGATATATTGGAGGATATTTCAGAGTCGAGTGAGGAAGAAGGGGAGGACGAGGAGGAGGAAGACGAGGAGGAAGACGAGGAGGAAGGCGAAGAGGAAGACGAGGTGTCCGAGTTTGTATCGGATTCAGATTCAGATTCAGATTCAGAAACAGACACCTGGAACTCAGGCTCTGAACATTCGGTAACACCGCCCACGCGACGGTCGAAAAGTCCCATTGTTCAATGGGCAAACCCTCAGAAGACATTACTCAAAGGCTCAGATAAGAATTCGGCTCCTAGCAACAAACAGCCCCAGGCAACAACCATCAACCGCTCATCCAGACAACGCGAAACACATAAACCACTTAAAACATTGAAAGCACCTCAACCAGGAAATCTGGAAGATGCTTTCAAAAAACTTCAGATGTAAGACAAACTCTTAAGGCATCTCTTATTTCATAAATATTTGCCACGGTACCATGGCAGGGCCACTGGATGATGCTAATAACTCTACTAGTTTCAACGAGGACTCTGAACTAGAAGAGGCCTCAACAAAAATGGACAAGAAACCCATCTTGGAGCCTACCACACCCAAGAAAACACTAAAAGAAATACCTGTCTCCCCCTTGAAAACCCCCAAGATCCCCGCGTCGCCCTGGAAGCCCGAACACAAAGAGTTTTGGGATTCCGAGGCGCACTTCGGCTGGATCGACAAACACTCACCCGACAAGAAACCGGAGAAGAAACCCGAGAGCCCTAGGAAGCCGAAGCTCATGGAAAAGGAGCTCAGACTTGAAGCGATGCGCAAATACGCCACCAGCCCGGAGAAGAAGCAAGCACAGATGGCCTTCGACAGAGACAAGGACTCGCTTGCAAGCTCCTTCCTTCAGGAGCTCGACGACCGCATCACGGACGGCAAGCTATCCGAACTGACCGCGGAGACGGGCGGCCTGAGGATTGTATGGTCCAAGCTCCTCCTCACAACGGCCGGCCGCGCTCATTGGAAGTGTAAGATGCACTCCACAGTCGTGAAGGGCACGGACGGGGCGATGACCGAGAAGCAGGAGACGCGGCAACACTCAGCGTCGATCGAGCTCTCGACGCGGGTGCTAAACAACCCATCAGACCTGCTGAACACGGTGGCCCACGAGTTCTGCCACCTAGCGGTCTTCATCCTGATAGGCAAGCCGAAGTCTCCCCACGGCGCCGAATTCAAGTCGTTCGGTGCGAAATGCGGGCGCGTGTTCGGTGACCGCGGGATCGAGGTTACTACCAAGCACGATTACCAGATCGAGTTCAAGTACATCTGGGAGTGCGAGGACTGCCACTTGCCCGTCAAGCGGCACTCGCGCAGCGTGAACGTCGTGCGTCAGCGCTGCGGCGCCTGTCACGGTACACTGAGACAAGTCAAGCCGCCGCCGCGGGGCACCGGCACCTCGACGCCGACCGCGACGGCATCGAGCGGTGCCAACGCAAGCGCAAGCGCGGACCCATCCACCGGGAAAAAGAAGCCGAGCGCGTGGCAGGAGTTCCTCAGCCAGGAGATGAAGAAGCTCAGCAAAGACAACCCGAAGATGACGTTCAGGGACAAGATGGCGGCCGCGTCGGCGAAGTGGGGAGATATGCAGAAGGAGAAGAAGGAAAAGGAGAGTCAAGAGAGGCAGGAGAAGGGAGAGGAGGCGATAAAGGAGCTACGGACCGCGATTGAGATACTGAATATCCATAAGAAGAAGGAGGAGGAAGATGGACCGGATCGGCCTAATGCCTAGATGGGCGGTTCGATATACCGATACTGACGACATCTCCTCTCCAGGCCTTTCTTCTGAGGTGGTGGAATGGAGATGATATTATGGTCACGGATGAGCTGGTGTGTGGATGGGCATAGCAGATTGATTCCATCGAGCTCACGAACGGACGTGACGCGATTCTATGTACCTAATTGAAGATTCGTGATAGGCATAGCATGTGGATGGTCTACACGGGCATTGCCCCAATCGCCTAGACCTAGATGACTTAATAGATTGTGACCCTTTTCTTTGGAGAGCCCACAATCACATACTCATGTTGATCGCAGTTGTTATTTATCTTTTCTAGTCCAAAGACGGAAGCCACTCTTCGAGCATCGACGTAGCCAAAGTGATTCATAATTCATCCTAAACCCAGGGCCTCTAGAAGAGGCTCTTAAATAGAAACACAAAGGAGACGTAGCTTCTCAAATCTCCGCCCGCGGGAACGTTGCACATTGTTCCTTTATTTTCCCGCCGTTCCCCTTCCTGTTATCCCAACCCCAAACCCAGTTAACTGAGTTTCCCTTATACTGATTTGCTACCGCCACCGTCTTTTCACAACACCCGTCTACCATGGCGCATTCATCTTACAACATACCATACCATACCATACCTCATCTCATCCTCAGACCTCATTGAAAAGACCCCAATCCTTGACCTTGAAAGTCTCCCAGATCTTAGCAGCATAATCGACAGCATCGCCGATGAGCTTGCCCTGCTTGCCGAGCTGCAGGTCGACGTCCTCCTCGTCGTACTCGCCCTTGATGTGCGGTACGTTGATGGTGATGAGCAGGTCGGTCTTCTCGCGCTCGAGCCGGACTAGCGTTAGGATGATGGCCGTGAAGTCCGTCTTGGCGCCGGAGCGCTCGTCGCTGGAGGAGCCAGAGCCGGAGTCGGGTTTGTGAGGGGACACGGTCGCGATCAGGGTGTATGCGGGGATGTCCTCGCTGTGATAGCGCATGTGTGTTAGTACGGACCATACTATCTGGCTACCTCCTGTCATCTGTCTATGTGGTTGTTTGGGGAGTTGGGGCTATGGCGATAGATACGTACTCTAGGCGAGAGAACAAGGTAGGCGTGGTATTCCAGACCTTAACGCGATCGAGATCATCGCCTACCAGATCCTCCAGGTGGGTCGTCAAGGCGCTCCCGTCTATCTCTGCGCTCGAACCCGGACCGCCGACACGCTCAGCGATGTCGAAGATGATGCTTGTGAATCCGTCTTTGTCGATGTACACTTCTTCGTTGTCGGGGACTTGTCTTATGGCACTGGTTTTCGGGTAACCGGTTTGCGAATGTTAGTCTCACTGCTTGTATCGGGCTGATATGATCTATTTGTATTCTATTCGCGATCTATTCGACAAAAGGGAAGAGGAAAAGATCCATGGATGTATGCGCACATACCTCACGTCGGCGAAGCTGGCTGGGAGGTCGCAGATGAGAGCCCCTCCATATAGCGGGGTGCTCTTGTAAGAGGTCATCGTGCGAGGAAAAGATTACCTACTTGGGGAATATGGGGGATCAAATTAGTACCTAAATGTATGGGTTCAAATAATTATCATGGGGAAATAGTCGGGGAATAATTGAATGCTCGGTTATCTTGTTTTTTGCCCCCCTAATATCATGGATCGCAAATAAACTAGAAAAATAGAAAAATATCAAGTTTACTAGGTAGTCGGGCGATTGCTTCCCAGCTCCAGCTTGCACAATACCTCCTCTAGGTTTGGTGGGGCAGCCGATGATGTAACTACCTAGTACGTAGGTCCTACGTAGGTCCTAGGACCTAGGACCTAGGACCTAGGCAGCTAAGGACCTAAGGTAGCAGCTTCCAAGGTTTACGCCGTACGTACTGTTGGGTGTGGTTACATAATCAAGGGAATAAGAGGGGTTTTCGATGTTTTAGATTTGAAGTTTAAATCTTAAGAAGAAGAACATCATTAGTCACACTATTACAAACTGAGAGCTGCAGGATTCGAACCTGCAATCAATCACGAGCATGGAGGGAGATGAAAACCGGGAAGGACCTATCATGGCTTGTCTTCGAAACTATTCGGTGTACGGAAATGGGTTTCATAAGTTTCATACCCGACAAGGTGAAGGATTGTATCGCGCAAACTGGTAGACCGTTCTATTTGAACCACGATGTTATGATGAACGAGCCATTATCCGTTGTCTACGATGAAGCGGGAATACCATATCAGGTTACCCAATTAGCTTCCCCAGATCGGCAACTCACAATCACCAAAGATCTGGAGTATCGGGCGGAAAATCATCAATGGCCAGGCAAGGATGCCGACGCACGAGACGACATTGTAAACGGCCTACAAGCTCAGATCCGAGACTGTCATCGAGAGATCCGGCAGTTGACCGTAACCCGCCAGAACATGCAGCGGGATTATGCAGCTCGAGTCTGCCACGTTTAGATTCGGCTGGGATCCAAGGCTAACGCCGACATATCGTAGTCAATGGCCTCGGGGTTGGCAGGGATCGAGAGTGTACGGTATTGTTGTTGGGTTGCCGGTGCCTGGGTTGGGCTGTAACGATTAAGCGTTAGGGATAAAGGCTGGGGAGTGGATGGTTCTGGGAGGTGGCGGTCTTACTTGGAAGAAAGCTGATCAATGATGGGAAGCGATGGTTAAGATGGGAATAGCTTCAGTTGTGGGTTGTGTTTTGAGGTCCTGCGTGGGCAGTCCTCGAAAGGGATATTTGGCCGAGTGTAGGGTTGTTACGTAATCAGTGGGCTTAGATCAAACTCGCCTACGTTTTAGCTGAAGTTGAGAACCTAAGAAAAACAACAACAATATCCCTATCCAACAGTACCCAAGCAGTCAAGGCCATGATTGCTTTTCCTGTATAATCTCACCAACTCTAGAGGGCAATGGCTATTATGGCGAATTCAATGGATGTTAACCTACTATGGATTCCGGGGAAGTATGATATAGTAACTGTCTTATCTGAGTATCAACCTCAGCTTCGATATCCATCTCGTGAAAATTCAACTCTTATAATATCATCTCCTCGAACTCTTCATCACGTCTGGCATCTAGACATCATTAGGTGTTCCGCCCTAATTGAGTAGAAGTAGGAGGTGGGAAGACCAAGTCCAGTAGAATTGTAGGAATGGATTCAGCTGATAAGCGAAAATACGCATTTACAGGAATTGCGCTCACGTCCTAGGTTGACATTGGTCCTAATGTGTAATTATCCTCAAACACTTTAATTTTCAAAGGATAACATTTTTAAATCACATTATGCAGTATAGCTTTTTTAGTATAAATTGCATTTCTTCGCCGATTTTGAAATTCATCAAGACTCATGCTCTAGTCATGTCAGCCATCGTCCACCCCCGCTGGCGAGCCGACACACTTGCCATCCGATTCCTATAAGCCAATCCAACAGCCAATCCACTCCAAAATCATGTTTCGTTTTCCCTAGGGGTATCATCGATAGTAATGAAAGTCCAGAATGCTAAAAAGTTTTTAAAAAGTGGAATATCTTGGGGTATATCGCGATCGACCACCCACACGCCCCTAAATGCGCCGTAACCTAAGAATTTGACCCAACTATAAATGTATCCCGGCAGGGCTGCTGATGAGCACCTAAGCCGTCCCCTATGCGATGTATGATGCATCCTACCTAGGCCCTAGGTATTTATTCCTTACAATTTCGTTGACTACTCCTCTTAAACGTGAGAATCCAAGGTCCAAGCTTTCGGAGATCGGTCAGATTCTTTGCGAACAGCCCAGCCTTTGAGGGCCAAAAGAACCACGACCCAAGCCATGATTAGACCGACAAATCCCATCGTAACGGTGTAGAAGAACATGGCATCTAGGTTGTAATGGATCATTCCATCAACAGTGTCGCTGGCCTGTTACACTACTGTCAGTAATGATTTTGTGCAGAAGTGATCGGGATGTCACCTACGCTCGCCATGAAGATAGTGCCTCCAGCGATAAGCCCAAAGGCAGTCAGGAGTTCCGTTGGAGGTCGAGAAGGTAAGATGGAGCGAGGAGGCTTCAGATATACAAGCACATATGTGAAGCCTCGAGCAAATGACGCACCAGTCAACAGGTTGCCCCATTGCTTATGAACCATGCTGGAAACCATCGTCTGTTGTGTGTGCGAACTCATCATGATACCGAGAAGCAAAATTACCAGGGCGGGAATAGGGTTGACGGAAAATTCGTACTGCTTCGGCGACTCCAAGGCCTCACGTTCTTCGTCACTGTACGCCTGACTGGGATGTACGAGAGCTGCATCGTATACGGTAGTGTTCAAGAGTTCGCGAATTTTCGTTGACTCGATCAACATGGCAAGCTGTGTCCATGTTAGTAATCACCTCTTACTGGTTAGCAGGATAAGGGGGAAATCCAAACTTACCAAGCCGCCTCCGATGAAGAGGACAGTGATGGAAATGTGCTCGAGGTCCTGAGGACTAAACTCTTTGCCGGCGTTGCCAAGATGCTCGAGGAAGATGTTGGTCGAGCCATAGGTGAAGATGAGAGCTCCTTCGACGAATTCCGCAGTGGGTCTCCACTTGTTGGAGCTGTGCTTCGGGCGAACATTCCACGACTAAAAAAAATTGGTCAGCATAAAGTAACGGAGGATTTAGCGGCTACGACTCCAACTCACCCAACCCAGCTCCCCGAAGCTTCCGGACCATCTCCCGAGCGTCAAGATGCCGTACCAGAAAAAGATGCCGCCCTTAATCCAGTGAGCTAGACCACTAAAAATGCCCCGTCCCTCCTGGAATTGCGGGTTAGCTCCTGAATTGGACCCACATAATTTTGAGCTCAAATTTACTTACGAAAAATCGGCCAAAGGTGATAATACCGGTGCACAGCGTGATGTAAGCTAGGATGAGAATAGTCCTATCGACGAAATTGTATCCGAACATTAGAACCCTCCAAACTCTGTTAGACATCTTGCCAGCGAGTTTCGCGATAAACGAATTGGCAGGTTCCGAGGATAGCAGCTCCGCAGATTTGAAATGAAGATCATCATCGTCGTCCTCGTAGTGCGCTCGTCGGCCGCTCATCTCAATAGGTGATTCCTGACCCACAACAGTAGATACCGAGTTGCTTCGCAGGGACTCGGTGTTCGGTTCGGTTCCTTGTCCACTATCGTTCGAATGGCGATACCGATGCGGGAATAGAGCGTCGTTGATGCGCTGGTGCTCAGCCATGGCTTCTGTCGAAACCGGGATAAATGCTTGCTCCTCTTCTTTGCCGAACCCATGAGCATCGTTTTTTCTCATAACGCCAGCTACACGGCCTATAAGACTGACGATCACTTGCGCGCTGACTACCCAAGTAACCAACCAACCAATCTTGTGGTGCGCATTGTTGGGATATAGGTCAGGGGTGTTCGCATTGTAGGTAATGCCTAGCAAGAGACCTATCGCATTCGTGCAGAGGAATAGAAACTGGACTGCGAGCGTATACCGTGATCGTGCGAGCGAGAACATGACAGCTGCGAATACTAGTTAGACGATGCTACAGATTATATCAAGATTTCCGAAGCGGCGCATACCTATTGGTAGCATGATGACCCAGCTGATGACCATCAAAGCGATATGCGCATATATTTCGGCTACGTGCTCTGTGTGCGCGAAGTAAGTAGGCGGGTAAGAATCCGGGTCAGGTTTCGGTTCCTCTTTGCTCATATCCATGCCCATATCCATTGCGCCTTGATCTTCGTTTCCGTGGGCGAGAACTGTAGGAAGAGCTCCAGCTACGGCGACAAGCGCCAGTAGCTTGAGCGCAGACTGAGCAGTCGACCTCATGTCGCTGCAAATTTTGGGATATGCTACTCAGTGATTTTGCGCGACTCAAGATTGGGGAAATATTCAAGTCCTCTGGTCGTGAATTTGGTCCTCTGAGGAAAGGTTGATTATCAAGCAGCTAGGCAGAAGAGGATATCGTCAGTATAGTCACTTATAAAGCCTAGCCTCGCTGTGGCACTTCAAGCTTTGTCCTGAGTAAGATGGTTGGCTGATAGCTACGGACTTAAGTCGATGACATTACAGCCACTGAAAGAGTAGGCGGACCGGTGGTATCCAATGGGGAAGACACTGTTACGTCGAAGGGTGGGAGGGCAGATAAAGATCACAGATGGAGGGGAGGGGCAGGGAGAGGGAGAGGGAGAGGTAATGCTTTTCATATTAAAGAAACATCATGGTGGGAATGGGAAAGAAAGTATGCATGACTTCGGACTTAGTTACCTATGCCATATGGATCCTATGGTCCTAATGTTTACCAGGGCGGGCATAACGGGTAACGGTTTCTTCTACCACTTTTTTTTTTCTCTTGCCCTTGACTTGACGAGGCCGAAGTTGGGCATGTGGGTATTATATTGTGGACATTTACTAGTGTATAGTATACTTTGGTAGTATATAGTGGAATATGGTGGAATTAAGCTATTTGCATGTATGTCATACCTTTGTCTTTATTGACAAGGCTTATTAACTTTGAGAACATTTTGAGCATATTGAGCAGTTTGGGTAAGAGCGAACAAGAAGCGAAACGGACATGGAATCCCGAACAAAAGGTCCGGGTCCACCCGTCTGCGTTTTCAAACCTTTCATTTTCATCAGCTCGTGCCATCTGTTTCTGATCGGTGATGAGCCATCGAGCGATAGCGTGGGAAAATAGCACGATGGTATATCCGAGGGATCCGAAAAAATACAACTAAAACGGCGGTGGATGGAAAATATCGAAGCTGTCAAGGGCTTGAGATCTTAGGCTTGGAGGTCAAGAAACTCGCGGAACCTAAAAAGTGGATACTAAATTGTAACTTTTTGGTGGCCAAGGGTGGATTGGTGGGGCGACCTTAAACAGCTACCCATGTCCAGCCTAATCCAAACCATAACCAACCATGTTATTCCATCTAACCCATGCGACCCATGCACCATGTTCACCCATGTTAGAGTTCGCGTACCAGAGTACATTTGGACATATTAGTTTTGTACTAGTATTAATTAGGTCAAGTACCATTCACGGAAGAGGATACTTGAGATTCTCGAGAATGACCACATCAGTCATAATATAGGTATTAGGTACATACTAGTATGTAAAGATCCACATCCCGCAAAGTACCCATCGCATCAAAGACATACAGAACATCGTTACCCGTCGGAGTGTTCTTTTCGCTTGGACTGTGGACCGTGGACCGTGGGATGCTTATCCATCCTTGCTACATGATTACATCGTCACTACACGTGTAGAAGCTTCCTGACCAATTATGAATAATCGTGCAGTTTGGTAGAGTTGGTCGGGTTCTGATCTGTTGGACATACCTAGGACCTTAGGTGGTATTGTAGAAATCTCGACGAGAAAGCGAACCATCCGGACCCCACCATTCCGCAATCGGCGCCGACATACTGTATTGGGATTAGGATGGAGTTGCAATTGCTCTGTTTCAAATCCGCATCCGTTTCTGGTTGACTACCTAATAGTAGGTCCTGGCAGCCTAGAGCCTAGGTAGCTACTTACATAGTAAAGTCTTAGGTACGTACGTCGTCGTACACTAATAATTACGTACCTATGCAATCTCTTTTGTTTCTCTCATCTGTTAATATTAATATTATTTTCCAGTTTTCGGATACTTACAGCGTATGGATTTACTATTTTGTAGTATTGCACTAGTTAAGACTTAAGTCTTACCTAGATAGATAGGTACGTATTGATAGTAGATGTTAGATTTCCCTAGTCCGATCATGTGCGCGAGCGTTTCTTACCCGAAGTGGCTGCTTGCACAGGCGAAGATGGTTGACTTTCACACTTTCTCAGCCTTTCAACTTTCTTGAGGAGCCGCGCTAGCAGGGGTATAAGCTGATCTCTAGTTACCAGAAACTTCCAAGGTTCTTTACTAATGTGTAAAGCCTGTGTAAGATCCTGGTTGCCCGTCCGCCGCATTGAGCGCATTGAGGAAAGTACATCTTTAAATCATGGGAAATTCATTCTCCGATCGTGTTTGGACATTTACATATCCAGATATTATACAATATTACATAAGATTAACATAACAAACTGCTCAATATCATAAGCTGCCTCATGTTTTAAATTCCAAATTCCTATTTCAAAAGGGATATGAGAAAAATGGTTGAGAGAACACAGAGGGCCACCAGCCGCCTAACTCCGAGATAATGTTTTACCACCTACTGCAAACATATCCCTAGCAACTCCTCGATGTATCTATTATCAATAATCAGATACTAGGCAGTGCCTAAGCGACCAGGGAACAACAGCCCTGGAGCTTACCCGGACGCCATCTGCAAGAGACGGCAGTATTAGCGTCACAACACACCAATTGCCGTCCGACAAATTTAAAAAATTTATCGGTTGACGGTGACGTGCCCATCCCTACAGAGTAGTGGAATGCGAGAATGCAATAATGCGAGGACGTCTTGTACTATGTAAGTTGTAACCCGCCAGCCCGCCAGCCCGCCCGCCTGCCTTGCACAGCTTTGGACAGCCTGGGGCCTTGGAGCCCTGGACAAGTCTGGGGAACGGGGAATGATACTACTACTAATATCAACGGATAGGACTAAAGGTGGTAGAGGTGGCTGAGGTGGTAAGACATCTGCAGACATGAGATGGAAATCTAGCTTCGCGAAAATATGTGAGGGGCATTGATCTGGTGGGTGACATTGGCATTGCTCCTCATCGAACCGCATCTACAGGATACCGAGTACGAATCTCCGACTAAAACTGCTACCTTGCTACCCTACACCTGCAGAAGCCCACATCCACATGCCAACGATGCCATTACCAAGACCCGATGCTGCTTGGGTAGAACATACATACCTACGCACGCACATACATTACAATGATTACATACCTTGTAAGCATGTTCCAGCGCGTAGTATGTAATCCAGCGTATGGAGTCCCGCCAGCTGGGTATTTTCGATTCATCTGGATACCTACTAGGTACCTAGGTAATACTAAATAGGTATGGATGTGATGTTAGCACTGGTCACGCATCCACAGCCCCAACACCCACCAGCCTTGGCCAATAAGTTAGGTCTTGCCAAGACCATTAGATGTTGTGAAAACGGGAATTCCAAGAATATCGAGAGATGACACCAAGAGAATAAGAAGGAACGGCGTTGACGGAGCTCGAAAAATGTACCCTGCCATTACCCATCATATCGGTGCTCGCCGCGCGGAGCTATGCTCTGCTTGGAAAGAAATCCTTCGAGGTGACCACCCAATACGGCGTCGGAGAAGGAGGTTGTGCGCAACACCGGTAAGTGTCGGGGTCGGAGTCCGGAAAGAGGAGACATACTACTAGTAGTATAATACCTATAACAATATGTAGGTCATAGGTACGTATACCTAGGTCCTAGGTACCTTGTAATCTCAAATTCACCGTAGCTGTGAATTACGGCGAATAGGGAAGCTATATCGTACATGCTAAAAGAAAATACGCCAATTCCTTTCCCGCATTGCTTTATTCATTTTATTGCTTTTTTTTTCGATTTCTCCTTACAACTGGAGCGAACTTCTCTCAACTGGGTAGGGAAAATGAATAGCCACTAAAATATAGATGATTAATGTATCGTCAGCTATCATAGGGTGTTACATGTCGGCCTGGCTTCTTTGAATCCCGAATCATCTGATTAAAATAGTTACTACTACGTACCTAGAAATTGCCCTCGACCCCAAGTAATGTCGCCGAGAGTTCTTACGTCGCTTCGCTTACCTAGTTGGGTATATACGTATTACATTGGCTGGCATAAAAGTTCTGGAGGTCATACACACATTCTTGGTCCCGGGCATCCGAGGACCGAAGGCGCTAACACCAACACCATCTGATTAAGTCATGAGAGTTGCAATGTATTTGAATAAAGCTCTCCCTGCATACCCGCCCTCTTACGAGGCATCTTACAGGGCTATTTCTGCGCGCCGTTGAGAAAGCGTCTGGCGGCGTTATATATTCTTTCCGTGATACCCGATAATAGAAGATATCTCCTTGCGTAGGATCTTGGGACCAGGTCCCAGCGCTTCCCGACATGCTGGTACCACCCCATACTGGTCTCACTGCCAGATCTTCGTCCCAAAGAATGCTAGGTAACAATCTAAAGTAGACGCGGAAATCCGGGCTGAAGTAGGGCGGAAGCGTCGACAGTTATCTACGTGCCACCGTGGCTTTCGCGGTAACCGTTGGTAATTCCAATGATCTATCTAGTAGTAGATTCTAGGTGAGGTTATATAAGCATAGACACAAGATCCATGTCTCTTCAACCCGGATCTTGTGGTGACACCTGACTTGATCTCTTAAAATAGCAGTGCTGTCCAGGCAACGATCCGACGATCCTGCGGTTCTAGTTTGTGCATTTGAATTTGCAGTAATAGGTTGACCACGAGACGTCACAAGCACCATCCATCATCACAAACTTGACCGGTCTCTGAGTCGCCACAAATCACCATCCTCTTGTACAACTCTGTCCTCGTCCCGGAGTTTCCGTAGGATCTGGACCACCCCATTAGCGGCTGGTATGTGAAGGCTTTCTGGGACGTCGCGATATATGATTTTCACCAGTTCCATAGGACTTAATGCGTCACCGTTTTCAACAGAGCCTAAAGTCTGTATTACTTGCTGCTCCCTCTGATATCTGTGGGAGATATACTCGGCAATAGTGGTGCTGGCTTGTGGTAGCACGGGGCCGTGTCCCGGATATCCTCGGCCAGACACCAACTTCTCCATTTTTGCAAGGCTTTTAAGATAACTGCCAAGGTCCTCGAACACGGCTGTGCCCTGACCTAAAACATTATCACCCGTGAAGAGGGCGTCTTCTTCTTGCAGAACGAAAGCCATATGATCTGTGGTGTGGCCCGGCGTATGACAGGCCGTCAAGGTGACCCCTTCAACCTCGAATTTTTGCCCTTCCGAAATATTCAATTGGCCTTCTGCCGGCGAGCTTTTGTAGATCGCTGTTTGAGGTAGATACTCCAAAAGCTGCGCAATGCCGCCGGTATGATCAGGATGCCAATGGGTGATGAGGGCATTTTGTACTGTGGCTTTCTCTTCTTCCAGAGTTCGCTTCAAAGCGGCAACCCACGAAGGTTTGCCCTCGCCAGTATCAATCAATAGCCTGTTAGGGCCGGTCCCAAGTAGATATGTATTGGTGCCCTGGAGTGTGAACTTGCTTGGGTTGCCGCCGAGGATACGAATACAAGCGGGACTAAGCCGCTCGACCTCGGGTAGGTGAACTAGCGGGGAAGCCATCCTGATACCAAGATTCGCTCGGAAAGCTTTCATACCACGGTACGTTGGTTGAAGCTGCACGACGACGCCTAGTACACGATATCAAGGGGCGGGAAAGAGTTGACGTTGAAAGATTAAGCCCACCGAGACGGCACTATGCTAAAGTCCGGGACGGAGAATGGTGTTTCGTGATATGAATATATATATATTCATATACATATAGGTACTACCTACCTATACTATGCAACTAGTGTGATAAATGATAATGAAATTGCGTTACGATTGGATAGGTATCAGGAATGAGGATAGAACCGGGTGTGATTATGCCATTGCGAATAGAAAGTTGGATATGGATAAAATGCCGAGGTTCTGATATTCTCGGAAGTGTCCAACTGTGGTCATTGGTGAATGCTGAAATTGTATCAACGCGCCTGCTCTACACTGATGCGAGTTGTCGCTAGTAGCTGCCGTGCGCCGCCATGGCTACCGACCTAATTTACTGCTCGCTGGCGAATGTTTAGAGCCCATCTGTACCTATTGATCTGTAGACTCTACTAGACTGTAGTTGCCCAGGTGGTATTGTACCTAAAGGCTTATGTCCAATATGGCGAATGGCTAGGTACCTACCAGCCTACCTAACTACCGTACTAGGACCTAGGCAACAAACAAACATTGAACCTGGATCTTCCTTTTAGCGTGTTCGATAAGCAAGATAAGATCGTGGATCAGGTGCCGATAAGAATTTCCGGCGTGTTAAGGTTGCCCAGTGATTCAACTGTAATCTTGTATTGTACTAATCTTGCACGGTACTAATAGGTAATCTCTCAATGCTCCTCGCGCAACTAGAATTCTAAAATGAACAATGACGCTGTTCGCACCGAGCTATCAATGATTCCGTAGATTTATCCTGGAGTTTTATTTTTCTTCTTCTTCTTCGCTGTCTTTCTTCTTATGTTGGAAGTTTGAAAAATTAATAGCTTGATAGACTTGTAAGCCATCCCGATTCCCTAAGATCCCTGGTTAAGTATTTACTAGTACCTTATGCACGCCATAATTATGCAGCTAACTAATAGCTTCGAAGCTGTAAAAAAAAGGAAGCCTTTCTAGAGCAAAGTTGCAGACTTGACCGTCGAATAAGCGAATCGTCGAATCGCGACTTCAGGCGCTTCATCAACCCTACTGAAGTGCTTTTTCTCACGGAGCCCTTTCTCTACCCGTTCGCCCTCTCCAATACACGTCCATACTCCAGGGCTCCTACGATCTCGAAATTTCCCAATTACGAAAGACGCTCGCGGCTAGCTGGTCAACACCAAAACCTGGCAGCCATCTCTTTTCCCGCGCCGTCTACAACACACCGTACACCGTACACCATACACCATACACACAATCATACATACAATCATACGCTACTCGAACGTATCAACACTTCCGAGTCGAAACCTCCACCTAATCCGTTGCCGTAATAACTTCGTACTCGTACATATTGTCCAATTCTAGATAGAAGGATAGCAAAAAAGAAAAAAAAAAGAAAAAAAAAAAGGTCTTAACAAATCCACCAAAGGTCAGGAAGGTCAGGTTGCAATCATGACTGCGCGACCTCCCACGCCGGCGTCGCCAAAGAATGTCAAGATCAATTCTCCCACTCCCGGGACCCCTTTGTTTGGTTGTGGTTAGTAGTAGTAGACCTATGGCCAAGACTTGTCTACTAAGTATTCGTATACTAATGCTTCGCAGAGCATGTTCAATTACTTCTTTCCAACAGCCCCGATGTCATGAACAGTACTGTCCAGTACTATAAGATGTTACTGAGAGTGATATTCGATGGCGAGCCCATAGTGCCACAGACCTGCAAAGGCTCAGACGGACAAATTGTTACCTCTCTGACGTCCAACTACCTCTGCTTGCAATGCTCCACCATTGCTTCGGAGGAAGAGCGTATAAAGCATGGTAATAAGAAGAGCCACCGATTTTGTGAGTTCCAACTTGGCTGTGCCTATTTTCCGTTTCTTTTATTTTTATTTTTATTTTTATTTTATTGACTAGCTATAGACGTCGACTCGAGAAGTGGCGCACTATTCTGCCAGTTTTGTGAGGATTTCGTGTGGGACCCGACTCTGGAGGAACTCCGAGTGAGAAAGATAGGAACTGGATCATTCTCGAGTGTGTTTAGCCATTCAAAGACACTGATATGCTGGATTGGACTGACGTATCTAGGCCGCAAGAGGAAACACGAGGAAATGTTCTCAGATGCCGTAAAAGATCCGCTGAAGGACGATCCTAAGTATATCTCCTCCAACACCACCATCGCCTCATGTAGAGCAGACGGGCTTCGGGGAATCTACAATGCCGGCGCGACCTGCTACCAGAACGTAGTCCTCCAGAGCTTCCTTCACAATCCTTTACTCAGAAACTTCTATCTCAGCGACGGACATCAGAGTAGCGATTGCCAGGTCGCCCATTGCCTAAGCTGTGCGATGGACGATATGTTTCAGGACTTCTATGCCCTTGAGAATACTAATGGTTATACCGCAGCCAACATCCTCTCCGGCTTTTGGATATCTGAAAAGAAGGCATTCGAAAATCTCGTGACTACTAGAGAGCAAGATGCTCACGAGTTCTTCCAATTTCTAGCCGAGGAGCTGCATGAGAGGAACGGAGATGGCAAGAAGCCCGAGACGGGAAGCGAGCACAGTTGCAACTGTATCATACACCAGACTTTCTACGGAAAGCTCCAGAGCCAGACAACTTGTCTACATTGTGGAGGCGTCACGAACGCGATCGAGTCGTTTCTTGATCTGAGCTTAGGCTTGGACAACCTATCCCACAAAAAGGTTAAGAAGGCACCAAAAGGCGGCCCATCTCTAACGTTACAGGATTGCCTTGACGAGGAATACATCAAGTCAGACAAGTGTGAGTATCGCTGCAGAAACTGCCAGTCGTCGCGACAGGCTCGACGAGACCACAGCATCAAGCTTCTACCGAACGTGCTCTCCATACAACTCAAGGTGAGTAGATTTTTCATCATATCGATCCCATGGTAGATGTGAACTCACAAGAACATCTAGCGTTTCGAGTTCAAGCAAGGCAGTCGTGATCGAGTTGCTTCGAAGATCAGTACGAAAGTACAATTCCCGTTGCAACTGAACATGCTCCCGTACACTACTCGTGGTAGAGCATCCGACGCTAGGGATAGCCAGGAACTGAAGCGTTCATGTACGTACGATTTGTTGAGTGTTGTGGAGCACGTTGGAGAGATCGACACCGGTGAGTTCACCTCGACGAATATATTCCCGCGATCGTTGCTGACCAAGGCAGGACACTACGTTACTTATTCTCGAGTCGGAGATCAGGTGAGTCACACATAGATACCACATCAATTTCGTTACCATAATTGCTAATAGTATCCTCTAGTGGTTTTCGTTCAACGACCACAGAGTCGAGTTGGCGAAGAAATCCGACGTATTGGGAAGCCAGGCCTACTTACTATTCTACATCATCCGATCGTTGACATAGAGAAATTATTTGTATTATCGGGCATCGGGATCGGACGGAGTTGTTCTGAAGCATTTACACGGTTTGGGGACGACGACTCCTTTATGGCGTATTGACTTTTGCCTTTGAATAGAGAGGTGTTTTCACAAACGGAACAATCCTCGTTTATGGCTACTCATGTGCCTACCTGATGCTGTCTGGGCCTTTGTCGTCTGAGAACCCGTTGCCTATGTGTCTCCTTGAATGTTGTACTCGCCGATTGTGCTATCTTCGAGCAAATGGTCCCTTATTCAACCTAGCAGAGGTAGGTCATGTCACATGAATGACGATTATACTATCAATAGGTGAGAGGCGATTATTCAAGTGAAATGATTATAGATTAATCTTGACTTTAATGCTTGGGCGGAGAACACCATGTTTGAAAGACGAAAGAATAGAAGTGGTATGTATGTATGGTATTTAAACTTTCCGTTGCTACATGCATAGTCTTACTTGCTGAGAGGAGAGATATATCATGAAGCAAAAGTAGGTATAAGAGAAAATTGAGAAACTATAAAGGACAAAACGACTCTATCGATGATCGCATTAAAAGCTTTTCAAATGAAGATGGGCTTCATAGGGGCGTGCTCTGATAAGTCCCTGTGGCAAGGTTCGACATATGGATGTTAACACCTGACTAATAAACCTCTTGATCGATAGGAAGCAAACAGTGCCATCTAAGGTTAGTAGGAAAGGACAATCACCAACAATGTGTCGAGTACCTTCTAACAAGGTACGTAGTAGACCTTTAGATTTTCTACCCCGAATAGACCTTGGGGTCCTGTAATACTCTCCTTGAATCATCATATGCACCGCATGAATCTCCATATCCTTAGCCAGCCTTCTCCTTCTCATCCTTAAATTCCCAGGCGTCGCACTCAAAGTTGGCATAGCAATAGAACTCATTGCTCAACCCCTTAGCATGCCGTGGCTCGTACGTAGTTGTGCGCGCTCCAAGAGACTTGTATAACTTCACAACGAGTGCTTCCATACGCTCTCCAGTGCAGATTATTAGTTGAGGGTGCGGGTCGCTTCGACTTCTTGCTGTCTTGGAGGTTCGAGACATCCAACGTACTGTCAAAGCAGCTATTTGTACGGTTAGTTTTGTAGGTCTCTTCGTGTCATTGTCGAAAAGATATATATATATATATATTAGAGGTACTATTGGATGGAGTATACGAACCTTTGGTCTGACAGTCCTCGCTGAGGAAAGGGGGGTCACATATGATGCGATCGACGGCGCCTTTGAGGGAAGCTGGGAGCTTGATAGGCTGTTGGAAATCATAGAATATGAACTCGGGGAACACGGCAAATCGTTGATCGTGCTCAAGGAGATAGACCTGCTTTGGTTTGGGGTAGGTGGCGTCTGCTGTGTTCTATGGGTGAGAATTTGTGTTAGCAGGCAGATTCGATAATACTACTTAATTAATGTGTAGATAGAAAATATAGGGAGGGGATAGGTATATTGAGGTATTGTCTAAGTACAACTAGGTAGTCTGAGGTGCCGTGAGTGCGACGACTCATGCATCATCCCAAACATGATGAATCGGATCGCTATTATTCATGATACCGCTCCGTAAATAATCACTCACCAATAAATTTTTCAAGGCGACGAAGACACTCGGCGCCGATACCACGGCGATCACCTCGTCTTCGGTCACACTGTCTAATAGCTGCTTTGCGAGCAGCGTTGCTGTTTCGTCCGAGTACTGACATAGTCAGATCAACTTTTCGAATTCGGATCAACACCAAACATGGCACATGGCACATGGCACTTGAAAACAACCTTAACTTCGCCGGCCTCAGAAGCTACCAGGTAGTGTTTGGGAAGCGTACCCAAAACTGTGACTTGTTCCAGTCTTCGGTGAAAAGCTCCATGGATAATGGCTGGGAGTCGACATGCTGCTCCTCGGCTGCCGCCTTCAACTTCTCGAACTTTTCGGCATGCGCATCGCGCTCGCTGTAGAATTCCTGCAGCGCGGATAGCGCATGAGAAGAAAGTGTTCTGATGAGAGAAGTTAACCTAGTATACTCTCATGAAATGATCATAATGGATAATGTCACTGGTGAGTTGAGGTAGTGAGTGGGTGCGTGTGTAGCCTTTTGACTACTCTTACATTGGTTCATCGTCGTTATCGGCCATTTTGGAAAGACGTATAATATATAATATACGTATAGTATAATATGATCAATTTCTGTGCGAGATAATGAAGAGATTGATTGGTATTATGATCCGGTTCGAAAGTTTTGCCTGAGTACTTCTAAAAGTTGTTTACGTCGTAAGACCAAGTTTTGCGCTTTTCTTGGAGCATTTTTAAAAATCTTTATTGATTAGCTAGGTAGTTAGTAGAACTCAATCGAATCTACAAATATAACATAACATAACATGACTATTCACCCACTAACACCAACAAATTGTCAAATCACCAACGCCACTACATGACATTATTTCACAATTCATATTTCTCTTACAATAAATACTCATCGCGATTCTTCAATCAAGAGAAACCAACCAAGTTTGGTATATATGTACAGTTGCAGTGGCAATGATAGTTACCTCTTTTTTTTTAATAAAAGGATCGCATGAATATTACTATGGCGAAACATTATATTTGAGGCTCGTCCATAACATGAAGATACTTCCTGTTCTCTTCCTTCTCCTTTTCCGTTGCTGGGGGGAGATCGTAGTGTGTGTTGCTACGCAATCCACGCTGCCAAAGTTGTTAGTTACCGTGACATATTTATTGAGACAAAGGATAAGTGGTTTTAAAGCAATAGAGATACTAACCAGGTACTCGTATGTGAAGTCGGATATTTCACCTGGTGTAATCCCTAGATCAGCAAAAGTCTTTGCTGTCTCGTCAATTTCCTGGTCGATGAATTCCCGGTCTACATCCTCCGCCGAGAGGACTGGCCACCAGATGAACTTATTTAGCAAGTATGCTATCGGCCTTATGATAGGCTTAGGAATGTTGATGTGTCTTCGCTTCTTGTGGATTTCCTTGTCGACCAGCTCCGAGATCTCCTTTGTCGAGTAGTTCTTGGGGCCGTAGAGTTCGAACGTCTGGCCGGCCGTGGTATCGTCGTAGAGCATCGCTTCTAGAGCTTTACCTACGTCGATTACCTATTCATATTCATATTCATATTAGCCAAGTGTATGTACACGATACACTTCTTACGGAAGACGTACGTGAACGGGCCAATATCTCTCCTTCATGTGGTTAGATGTGAATATGTTGGTAATGCCGCCCAATCGGAGCAGAAGTCTATCCTCGTAACCAAACATGGGTGCCGGCCGTACGATGGTGGTCTCGGGGAAGATGCTTCGAGCAACTTGCTCCCCCCTACCCTTGGAAGCGTAGAACTCGGAAGGAGAGTTGGGGTTGGCGTTATAGGAGGAGACGTGGATGTAACGATCGACGTCGTACTTGGCGACAGCTTCGACGATGCGCTCGGTGCCTTCGACATGGACATCATCTAGGGTAAAGTTTTTGGTGGGATATTCTCGTCCGACGAGGTTGTATACGGCATCGGAGTGGCGGACACTCGTCTCAATGGACTCGGTGTTGCGCAAATCGTATTCAATGAATGTGATACGACCTAGATCACCGGCAACCTTGAGATGGCGCTTCTCCATCTCCTCTCGGAAAGGGATCACTACTTGACATCCTTGGCGGGCTGCAACTCTTGTTAGGCATGACAAACTCTGCTAGGTTCCATGTCCGTCCCATACCTAATCTGTTGACAATGTATCTTCCGAGCTGTCCCGTTGCGCCAAATACCGTCGCAGTATGACCTGCGTAATTTGTTAGGATCGGGGGAGTTGGATATGATTCGTGGTAGCCAGTGGTTTACCTCCGAGAGACGACCTGTTTAAAGAGGTTAAGTTAGTGTTGTGTCAATTAGTAAAAGAGGCAAATGCGACAACGAACCGTCCACCTTGAACGCGGATGATGGGTTTGCCGGTGCGGGTTATCGTGAGATCGGAAATGTGGGAGAGAGATCTGGCCTGGGTGAGGTTGAAGGCCAGCTTTCGACTAGACCGCACGGCGGTAGGAAAGGAAGCCATCCTTGCTCTGGTCCGAGGTGCAAAGAATGGCGAGGCCTTTCCAATTGGAGTAGAGAGTTGGTGGTTGTACTATCTTATGTAGGACCTGGGTTATCTTGGTATCTTGGTGGGAATTGGAAGCTCTAAAATGTCGTAACGAGTCAAGCCACAACACAAGTATTGATCAAGCCACAAATTGGTCATTAGGTAAGCCAAGAAGGCGGCACTCATTGATGATTGAACATTCAAGGAAGCTAAGAGGTACAAAGGTACATGATTAGTTACATCGGACCTAGGTGAACCGTGAAAGAAGGTACCAACGACAGGCTGCAAACCAAGCCGCGTATTGATTGAAGCTAAGGTTTGAGAACTGAAGCTGAAGCTGAAGCTTAGAAGCTTCCCTCTTTTTACTACTTCCACATTCACTTTAACAAACACATTCTAACCAAACCAAACCAAACTAAAAAAAACCATTACAACAACACCTTCTCATATTCTCACCATCACAACTATACCAACCATACCCACTATACCCTCCCCAAAAGAAAAGAACACCGCATAATAACATCATACCATGAACGTCGACACCATCGCCGACTTCCTCGCCGATCAGCGGGAAGAGACCCCGGACGAGCTCCAATTCCTCATCATCCAGTTCGAGAACTTGTGGGAGCGAAAACTATGGCACCAACTCACAGACGCCCTCATCGAGTTCTTCGCAAACCCCAAGAGCGAGCCTCAACGACTCAATTTTTATAAGGTATTCATATTAAAGTTCGCTGACAAGATCAATCAACTCAAGCTCGTCGATTTGGGTCTGAAGGCTGCTACTCAATGTAGAGGTGAATATTTTATCTTATTTTATTTATTCGGATACGTCATGGCTGGATACAGTGTGCTGATTTTGGATTATCGTCAGACGACCAGGAACGTCTAACCTTCCTCACTTCCCTCGCCAAGAAGGTCGACAACGAAAACTCCCAAGATGCCTTCGTCTACGCCACCGCCGCCGTTGCCCGCGTCGAGTTGGACCTACGGAATCTTGAAGCGTCTCGGAAACACCTAGATCAGGCCGAGCGCATCCTAGACTCATTTGACAGCGTCGAGACCAAGGTCCACGCCGCTTTCTACCAGGTCAACGCCAACTACTACCAGGCCAAAGCAGACTTCGCCTCGTATTACCGCAACGCACTCCTCTACCTCGCCTGCATAGATCTATCCTCTCTATCCCCCGACGAGCGCAAGGCCCGAGCCTATGATTTGGGCATCGCCGCCCTAGTTTCGGATTCCATCTACAACTTCGGCGAGCTGCTACAGCACCCCATCCTCGCCGCTCTGACCGGGGAAGTCGCCTGGCTGCAAGAGCTGCTCCTCGCCTTCAACCGAGGAGACCTCGCAGCCTTCGACGTCCTCTCGGGCCACATCTCCAGCAACCCCCTCCTAAAAGAGCACGTGGAAGACATTCGCCAAAAAATCTACCTCGCGGCCCTGACCGAGAGCGTGTTCCGACGGCCGCCGCACCAGCGCGCGATGAGCTTCGGCACCATATCGGCCGACACCAAGGTGCGCGAGGACGAGATCGAGCACCTGGTCATGAAGGCGCTGAGCCTGGGCCTCGTGCGGGGCACCATCGACCAGGTCGACGAGCTCGTCAACTTCACCTGGGTCCAGCCCCGCATCCTCGACATGTCCCAGATCGCCAGCATGAACCAGCGCCTCGGCGAGTGGGGCGAGAACGTGAACAAGCTCGGAAACTGGATCGAGGCTACCGGCCAGGATATTTGGGCTCCCTGATCTAGCTTACTTTATTAAGCAAAAGATGGGAGGATGAATTCAAATACTATGCTATGCTATGCTATGCTATGTAATAGGCAACAAGCAACGACTCGGAAAAGGAGAGGCCCGGAGAAAAGGTCATGTTTTTTCTTCTTCTCTGAGCTAGGAACGTCTCTATGCGGTTTGTGAGCCTTGTATGATAGATACTGGTTAGACGACGTGCGGTCCGGATAAGAGGATCGAATGTCTTGCAATGACGCAATTGAGTTCGCTGAGACGTTGACAGACGCGTTTAGCTTCCATGTGTGATATATAACGAAATCAAGACTTTGTGTAGTTTGTTCCAGACACATAAGCGAATAGGTACTGAAGTGATAAGTAGAAGCCGAAAGCTCTAGAAAAGGTAGTAGTGGTATCTTGATTCCCAGCTACAACTAGCCCTACTAGCGATTCTCGCTCCAAAATTCCGTATCTCTAGTCGATGGGAGCACGTCTCCCATCATCTCCTCTTCCGTTCTCCCTAACCTCGACGTTCCAAGACCTATCGATCTCAGTAGACATATCATACGAGTACGCTGTAAACCCATGCTCTACGATGCTAGTTCCTTTTCCTTTCTTTTCCTTTCTTTTCTTTGCTTTCCTATCCACCTTCACACCCCTGAACGAAATCAAACTAAGCCTATGCCCTTTTTTCCTTTCCTCCTGCTTCCGTCCCCGGCTGTCCTAGCACTACTAGACACCCGGCAATCCAAGCAGGCCACCAGACGCACCAGACGACCAGGGGGGTATACAAGCCCCAGACGTGCCACCCGAAGGCGGCTTCCTCGAGCACGGTGCGTACGTCCACGCCGCCGACTAAGCTGCCGACGAAGAGCACCGTGGGCGGGCTTAGCGCGTGCAGGAGCGATACCTGCGCGTACCGGGCCACCTGGTTGTTAGGCCAGGGCTGGGTAAACGATAGGGGAGAGGAGAGCAGCCCGATCAAGAAGGCGAGGGAGAAGTTAAGGGTCGCGAGGGAGGAGAGGAACATGCCGAGGAGGAGAAGGGAGAATGATTTGATGAGCTGGTATTGCTGTGTTGTGGGTGGTTTGTAGATGCTATTTGTGAGGAAGTAGGAGGCGAGATGTGGGAGGGCGGCGTTGGAAAGGGCAAATAGGATGAAGATGGGCGTGAGAAGCTGTGGCCATTGTTAGTAGTGTTGAAGGGAGTAGAGAGAGAAATAGTAGAAAAGGTGTGGTAACATACGCTAGATGACGTCTGGTTGAAGATGAAGAGCGGGACAACCCCTATGAATTGACAGCCTGCAACAAGAGTAAGCGGGAGCAGGGTCTGCCGTTCAACATTTTCTCGCTCGACTGTCTTCAAAACTGGCTCTGCCTCTTTCGCCTCTTTCGCTTCGCCGTCTTTCTCCTCTCCGTTGATTTCTTTCTTCTCGGTCTTCTCGACCTCCCTATATCCGCTCTTAACCCATAAGGCAATGGCCATAATCGTAAAGTTCGCGGCGACCAGCATCGCGCTGGGGAGGTATGTGCCGATGCTCACGAACCGATGTTTGTGAATCAGCAAGTAGAAGAAGAAACTCTGGTGTAGCTTCTCCAGCAAGTTGTTCAAACTGCGGAACATGCCCTCAACCAGTCGTCCTAGCCCCATCTCGTCATGCCATCCATTTCCGACCGGTTGTAGCGTCACAGCGTCAACATGGTACGGGATGAACGAACTATGCGGTCCAGACGCATGCCCAAGAGCCTGCCTTAACATCCCTCGCAACACCGTCTTCAAGTTATCGTCGTATTTTTGGCTATGTTTCCACATGCGCTGCAGCGAAGACTCCATACCCATTTGACCACTAGCGATATTAACGACTGAATTAATCAGGTCCAAGTTTGGAAGCTGTCCGTTGACACCATCGTACACAATATGCACCGACTCGAAGCGGCTTTCCTGCGGGTAGTCGAGCGCAATAGCACCCTGCAAAGCACCCGACTTGATCGGTAGCGAGGCGACGCTAGCCGGATCATGGGCATCATGGTACGCATCGACCCAGGCCTGAGGTCCGGCCCGGCTATCGGGCGGGACGACGAGAATAATGTCCTTAGACCATAGCGACCAGCGTCTGAAGTATCTAGTCAAAGCGAGCGCGAGCGCTAATCCGTTGCGATTGAGCTCCTCCTGAACGTTCTTCCAAGCCGCTACCAGGACAATGGCTTCGGTCGCATCGCCTCTCGGGGCCTGTAGGATCGCATATACGTTCTCGCCGCCGTACGTGTTGCCTCCGGAGTTATACGTGTAATTCTGTCTGCCAACCTTGAGCCCGACACCCTTGAATATCCGCTCGAGCTCATCGTTGACTTCAATATTGGACTTGTTCGCTGTGTATAGTGCATCGATTTCGTGTCTATAGGCGCGGAATACGTTCTGGTCGCTTCCGCCGAAATAAGTATGGACCTGGCCGGGTAGCAGGGCGTTTTCGCTGATGTAGGTGCGGCGCGAGTACTGGTCGAGGGGTAGAACTAGGAGCCACACGACACCGACGATAATACACAAGAGTGAGATATATGGCGGGAGTTTGAGAAGTCGTGGATCGCGGCGGAGGACCAACACCGCGGCTACATGTTGGGATTCCTCGTTAGCCAATGTGACATCGGATACAATTGGTAAATGGTAAATGGTAAATGATGATTTCATATCTACCAAATTATGTATAACTTACATATTAAACGCGGCATGGCTGCTCTCCTCAAATCGTTCAAGCCTTGTCTCTCAGTGATATGCGAGCGGGCTACATTTAGCTGTAATATGCAAATGTGCAATTGTATGGATTATGGATTATGGATTGTTTAATGTCGTATGTGTCAATTATAGTAGTTAGTAGTAGTAGACTAGTAGTAGAGAGTCAAAAGTTGAAGAATCCACCCAAGGCCCAAGGACCCGAGACCCGAGACCCAAGACCCAAGAAGAGCTAAGCAGATCGCGGTATGACACGAGCTCGAGCTGGAGCTTCCCATCACTTAAACTTTCAGGGGTCTTCAATTGGTAAGTGGGTAAGTACCATGTTATGTAATCAGCCTTATAGCCAATTAACTTTCAATGCCTAGTACTACTAGGTAGTTACTACCTAGAATCCCAATAATTATTTCGTACTTATAACAAATGTGACCAGAAGGGGGATGAAGCTGTGTGTTTTCTCCAAGGTCTGGATTCTCCTGTAATACCTAATAAGCCTTGCATAAGAGTTTTCATGCATGGGAAAAGGAGGAAGCCCAAGTCTTGTGTACGTCATAGGAAAATGTTCTATAGGATCTTCGCATGATATCTGAACTTCAATGAAGAGGATATCTGAAGAGGCATATCAGGTCTATTAGTATACAAATGACCAACCCTCCTTTATCCTTCATACGAGTAGGTGAATAGACGACCTCGCTACGATGATGATTTTTTTATGGCCCGTCCAGTTGAACTCCGTCTTATGCAATGCCCGAACGAATGAAAACACCCACATGCTATGTACAATCAACGCTTTTACTCCGTTCGTGATCTCTCTCTTCTAAGCATAGTGAGAGTATCTTGGAAACCGTACTAGGGACCCAGTCTCTGTGTGGAACCTATCAGCCCTAATGGCGTTGTTGAGCTAGTCGGGTTGCTCGTTGGCAATACCCCAAAACGTCCGTATGTCTTCTGGTCTACACTGACGTAGTGTGGTAATCGTCCCAGTAGATTCAGTCGGCCTTCGATCCACCGAAGCGCCCATTCAGGTGGGGAGAGGAACTTGAGATAGCCTAAGCCAACTGGATCACATTTGATTAATAATAGCCCATGAGAAGGGGAAAAAAAAGAAAAGCATTCGATGTTCGCTCACATAAGTAACCGGTGCCCACACCACATAGATGACCAACAAAACTAGTATTTGGGATGAGAGCTTCAACGACCAACACCAATAATAAGGGTGTTGTCCATGTTGGGACGTGGTGAGTCCCTACTACGAGATAGGGGTTGGTTCGGTACGTTCGAATAGCCTCGATGCCTAATAGGAGGAACACCCAGATACTGTCGCGCGCCAACATGTTAGGATCAAAATTCGACTCGAATAATGTAGGGGTCGCATATATATACCTAGCACCCATAACGGAAGTATTCCCTCTTAACACGAACTTTTCTATAATGATATATACGAACGCCGGAATCGTGGTCAATGCTACAAGAATCGTCAACCTAAGCCACATTTCACCGAGCGATTCAATATAGCAAGCGCACTTACGACCAAAGAACAGCGCAAGCGAAGTCAGAGTTCCGAATTCGGTCTCGAACCTCTCTAACAATGGTGTCAAAGATAGGATGTTGAACAGAGCGTGGAAGAAGTTGATGTGGATCAGAGGGAACGTGTTGACCCGGTACACTGCACCACAACCGCATCAGTTAGCCATCCATCGATCCGATCCGATCCCACACAGTATCAAATCCGTCTGGGCATGAGCACAAGGAATGCGAAGTACTAACTAGTCGTGATGCCCAGCTCATTCGGGATCAAAGCGCCCCATTGACGCACATCCCACGCAGACTGCAGACCGGCAAGCCAAAACGCCACCATGAGGACTATCATCGCGCGCGTGAATAGCGGTAGTCGGAACACGTACGATCGCGCGCGAAGCGTATTAAAGCCTTGTATCGTCGGCATCTTGAAGAATCAGACTATTCGTCAAGTTCCCAGGTCAAATCGTCCTAAGCACTCGTCCGTCGCTCCCGGTCTATTCTCTTATAACGAATCGCTCTCCTCGGAATCCGAAGCGCCGAACGAGGAAATTGTTGGAACGCAGCAACGCAGGATACGTCCTGCTAGACTTATAAGATGGATGCGCAGCCGGTTCGAATCGCCATCGACAAAAAGAAGATGGGATGCAGTTTTAGGGAGGAAGAAGAAGAAAAAAGTTGGAGGGAACGGAAAGTCAAGTCGTGTGCTTTGCAACCGGAAGTCGCAGTTGCGCCTACACAATAGCCAGGTAACAGCCGTAAATGGACAGGGCAGACAGGGGTACTGTAAGCTATGTACCTAACCTACCGAAGATGACACGCTAGAACAATTGATCGGCAACTGGCCAGGCTGCGAGGTTCTTATCGATAATTATTTTACCAAAAATGTCCGAATAACCTGTGTACGACGTAGGTAAATTCGGAAATGGACGCAATTAATATTAAAAGATCATTTCACGGGGAAATATTCAGAATTTCTATGTACTGCCTGGCTAATAATAGCGTCTCCTATTAACCCCAGACTCTATAGCATCAACTCCCCTAAACCAACTTGATGAAAGATCTACATCTTCGACCAAAAGTCACATTAGAAAAAAAGGTCTGACCGATTAATGTTTTTAACTTTCGTAAATTCATTTTGTACAAAACAAAGACAGCTTCTAATAATGGCTCGAGCGATGTCACGGATTGGGAATATACCGATCCCAAATATAGCGTGACTTGTGTAACCCAGGACCCCTATACACTCCTTATACGACAGTACTGGCAGACCTCCCCACAACGTGCCTGCGTTCTCCTGTTCCTTTGCTATATTACTTATTTGGCCTAGAGCGTCATCTCGTGACGACTTCATTTCGCCGAGTTCTTGGCCATGGTGTTCAATGCGCTACCGTTCTTGAACCATTCGATCTGAGCCTCGTTGAATGTCTGGTTGAGCTTGACCTCGAACACCTCGCCATTCTTGGGGTGTACCCTCATCGTTAAAGGCTTGCCAACAGCTAGTTCTGTGCAGAGGAGGTCGATCTAGACACACATTAGCAAATTTGCACGCTAATCAAATTATTATGGGGGACAGAAACTTACTCGGTCATCGGGCTTGATCTTGTCGTAGTCGGCGGGATCCGCGAAGGTAAGAGGAAGCATACCCTGCTTCTTCAAGTTGGTCTCGTGGATACGAGCAAAACTTCGGGTGATGATGGCTAGACCACCAAGGTGACGGGGCTCCAAAGCAGCGTGCTCTCGAGAACTTCCCTCTCCGTAGTTCCAGTCACCAATGACAACCCACTTGATTCCCTTGGCCTTGTAGTCACGGGCAACAGCCGGAACAGCGTCCCACTCGTCGGTGGTCGTGTTCTTGACCTTGTTCGCCTCACCATTAGCCTCGTTGATGGCGCCGATCAACATGTTGTTGGAGATGTTGTCCAAGTGGCCACGGTACTTGAGCCAGGGGCCAGCCATGGAGATGTGATCGGTAGTAGTCTTTCCTTTTGCCTTGATCAGGATGGGCATGTCTAGAGCGTCCTTGCCGTCCCAGGCGTTAAAGGGCGACAGGATTTGTAGACGATCGGATGAAGGCGAGACTTGGACGTTGACGGATGCGCGGTCGGCAGGGGGAGCCTGGTAAGTGTTGTTACCAGGGTCGTATCCCCTGGTGGGAAGACCATCGCCACTAGGAGCCTTAAGCTGGAACTCATTGCCATCCTTGTCCTTTAGCTTGTCGGTCAAGGGGTTGAAGTGCAAGCTGCCGGCAATAGACAGAGCGACGACTAGATCAGGAGAGGTGACGAAGGAGTGGGTGGCGGGGTTGCCGTCGTTTCGGCCTGTGAAGTTACGGTTGTAGGAAGAGAGAATGGAATTGGGGTCGCCCTTCTTAACATCTCGTCGGTCCCATTGACCGATGCAGGGACCGCAAGCGTTAGCTAGAACGACACCGCCAAATTCCTCAAAGGTCTGGAGTTGGCCGTCACGAGCGATAGTAGCACGAATCTGTTCGGAACCGGGGGTGACAACGAAAGCGGCCTTAGCCTTGATACCGTGGTCGAGAGCATCGCGAGCGATCGAAGCGGCGCGGGACATATCCTCGTACGAAGAGTTTGTGCAGGATCCGATTAGGCCCACCTTAAGTTCCTCGGGCCAGTTGTTGGCCTTGACAGCCTCGCTGAACTTAGAAATGGGGGTGGCTAGATCGGGGGTGAAGGGTCCGTTGATATGCGGCTCGAGCTCGTTGAGGTCGATCTCGATGAGCTGGTCATACTCGGCGCCCTCGTCCTCACGCAGCTCCTTGGCATAGTCGCGCGCGAAGTTACCAATGTCGGTACGCTTGGTGGCCTTCAGGTAGTCGTACATACGGTCGTTGAACGGGAATAGAGAGGTCGTGGCACCGATTTCAGCACCCATGTTGCAGATCGTTCCCTACAATGATGATTAGCTGCCCATTCTCTAGAAAGTACAAAGGTTAAGACATATCCTGAGAACAACCCGGGAAATTGTTGCTCTGAAGATATGCCAGGGGAAGAAGATTGAAGGCTCATAGAGGTACGTACCATTCCCGTAGCTGAGATGCTGTCGACACCAGACCCGTGGTACTCCACAATAGCACCAGTGCCACCCTTGACGGTAAGGATTCCAGCAACCTTCAGGATAATATCCTTAGGCGAGGTCCAGCCGTTCAGCTGACCAGTAAGCTTGACACCAATGATCTTAGGAGCCTTCAATTCCCAAGGTAAGTTAGCCATGACATCGACAGCGTCAGCACCACCGACACCAATAGCGCACATGCCAAGACCACCAGCGTTGGGCGTGTGAGAGTCAGTACCAATGAGAAGACCACCAGGGAAAGCGTAGTTCTCGAGAAGGATCTGGTGAATGATACCGGAACCAGGTCTCCAGAAACCAATGTTGTACTTTGCGCAAGCGGAAGAAAGGAAGTCGTAAACTTCCTTGTTAATGCTAACAGCTCGTTCAAGATCCTTGACACCACCAATTTGTGCCTCAATCAAATGGTCACAGTGCACAGTGGTGGGGTTAGCCACTGAAGGCATACCGGCGGACATGAACTGAAGGATAGCCATCTGAGCTGTGGCATCCTGGCAAGCGACACGGTCAGGTCGCAGTCTCAAGTAGGAAACACCCCGCTGGATATCTTGTCCATGTGGGTCGTCAAGGTGGGAGTATAAGATCTTCTCGGCGTAGGTAAGAGGTCGATTGAGACGGCTGCGAACGACGGCCAAGTTCTCAGACATCTTCTTGTAGTTGATAAAGTTGGTCTCCTCCCAGTTATTTTGCCGAACCTATTGTTTGCGGGAAATATCAGCCTCTATTTTTGCCGTTCGCTTATCGGGAAAGTCTTGGAGGTTTGCGACGACGAGGACGGGAACTTACCTTTCGGTCGAGAGGTGAATCTTTCACGGTGGCCATGCATCTTCGCAGGTTCATGCCAGTCATGACCCGCGATCGGGCAACGTTGCCCAGGACCTGTCGAGTGGCCAACATGATGACAGCCGTGGTCCCGACAATAGCTGATGAGGGGTTCAGTTGCGACAAGACAACGTAGTGTAGTTGGTAATTCCACTCTTATGATAGCATGAAGAGAGGAGATCGTCAAGCAGAAAATCAGACGACTCTGGGAATGAGAGGAATGAGAAGAGGAAAAAAAAGGAATTGGTTCTTGTAGGAAGAAAAAAAATAGATGTTGTGACGGAAGAGAAGAGAAAAAGGTGGAG
This sequence comes from Rostrohypoxylon terebratum, assembly GCA_022497145.1. Taxonomy (NCBI): domain Eukaryota; kingdom Fungi; phylum Ascomycota; class Sordariomycetes; order Xylariales; family Hypoxylaceae; genus Rostrohypoxylon; species Rostrohypoxylon terebratum. The sequence continues at coordinate 83,356 of MU385905.1, read as the reverse complement.
AGGTTTCGTGGTTTGCGATTAAAGATGCAACAATATCTAAGTACCTCTGTGCATCCTAGGTAATAGTACATAGGTAACCTACTAAACCTAGGCCACGGTACTACAGTACTACGGTAAAGGGAAGTTGCTAAATCCTACTGGTCGAAATGTCCGCTTAGGTGGCTACAGCTAACCCAGGCATGCTGGGTATCAAGGAACTTGAGGAAACTACAAGGGAGAATCTGGATGTATCTGGGGGTATTAGGGTACTTCGGCTAAGACGAAAAGGTACATCCACATTCTCCTGCCTCTCCCGGCTGAACGGACGAATCACAACGAATCCGATTACCTTCAGGTTAATTCAGTGACCTCACACTGCTTCTCTGGGATCAGCCACCATCCTATTACGATAATGAAAGCCACGCGATTAGATATTTGGCGTATTATTATGCAATCATTTCTATATAATATCAACATTTAATTGAATAATAAGGTCGTCACCAGTAGGTACTTAAGACGAACATGTCAAACAATTGTTTGTAACTTAACCTGTGAAGCCTTTAGAAACCCACGATCATTCATTGGCTATTAAGCGTCAGTGCTCAATGGAGATACCATGGCTACGCTAAATATTTTAAAGGCGTCGGAATTTTCTTGAATTGAGCGGAATGTGAACGGACAAAAGCGGTTATGAGGATAATATTAACCAAACCACAGTTCAAGCTAGCAACACATATTTCCACACTTAGATTTTTAGACGTTGTTTTAGTTGCCTGCTAATGAACGTTGTTTCTTTAGATGAATCTTATTTAGTGCAACATACACCATATTAAAGAAACATGTAAAAGGTATTATTCGTACTTTAATGTTCTATTGGAACTTACTCAGCGACCCGACTGATAGGTTGTGAGACTTTTCCCACGAGTTCTTGGAGTCCAAGCCCCAAGCCTCATTGGGAGCTGTTAATTGAATTATGACCTATTATGACCTACTATGTAGTAGTAGCAGTAGCTTCTCACTAATCCCTGTCACCCTATAAAACCTTTAGGGCAGTAAGCGCTGCATATCACCTCCGTCAATCAGATGTCAGATTATTGGATAGCTACTGTGCAGATCTTCTCACGGCAACAATTTTTGAAAATTTGGCTATAACTGCACATGTGTGATTGCAATTACAAACTCCCCTCAAACTATTGGTTAAACTACCGGTAGGGGGTAACGACATAGGGGAGAGATATATTCTCAAAGTACCTCGTTCCTGAGCTGGATGTACCTTGGAAATAACCGCAGGTACCTTTTCAACATCTCAAAAGTATCGCCGCGATGCAGCGCTGAATCGCTTCAAAAATGCAAGAAGCTCCACAATAACAGGTCTGCAGGTCAAATTCGACAGGCCGAGACAAATTTTGCTGAGTCTGGAGACCTCGTGTGTGGGCCTCAATTGGCCAATCGGCGCAAGCAATGTAGACAAGGGAAAGGGGGAAATGCCCCCACGTTAAAACTTGCCTCGGTGTATGTTTGCTGGTTTGTCACCGAATTGGCGATTGTCCGTCGGATTTGGACGCATCGGCACGAGGGTATTGTGAATCGTAAGTTTCAAATATCAATATCAACTAGATAATTATATAACAAATACGTCTATTGCCGTCAAGTAAATAAGTAAATGTCTGACCTGTTCAACTTCCGCAACATACAGGAAATCCATACGATTGCGCTATATAAACTTGCAATAGTAGTTGAGATGACGAAGGCAATGCCGCTCGCCCGGCCCTGCAATGGCGGATGTAGCCGGATGATATTCGGGAGCGCGGAACATGTGAACCGTCGAGTTAAAAGGACGCACCTAAAAGCTTGGACCACTACGGCTGTATCAGTTGCCTCGTTGAATTAGGGAGAACTCGAAGTGGAAGCGCGCTTCTTACTAAGAAACCTTAGATGACTAATAAAAAGTTTGACCCCACCAAAATTTTCAACTTATCTAATCGCAAAAAGACACGATCCAGGGATATTACCTATACTCTTGCGACGACTACCTAATTGCTGCCGAGATAGTCGGAACAAGAGCACACACCAAATCAATCGTAAATTCCACTGTCGCTAACGTCCGTATCGCCAACAATGGGAGTCACCAACAAGCGTACACTATCCAAGACCCGCCGAAAGACGAGGGATCTCGACCAAATCAAAGCCGATCTACATTCGCCGAAGCACTTGGCTCAATACAAAGCAACAAAAGCACCAGAAGATTTACCAGACTTGGGAAAATGGTATTGCACCGAATGCGCCAAGTGGTTTGAGAGCGAGGTGAACCTTGTAGTACATAGGAAGGGAAAGCCGCACAAGAGAAGGTTCGTATTCTCCCGTATTGATACATGCGATTATTTGTTATGGTATTGGGTATTTAGTCTAACATAGACAATGTAGGGTAAAGCAACTCCGCGAGGAACCATACACCCAGAAGGAGGCCGAGGCGGCTATTGGCCTGCGTACCGATAATCAAGGTCCCGAGAGATCTGAGGGCGCGGCCGACAACGAAATCACGATGGCAACATGAGCGAAAGGAACCATATCCCTCGAACTCTTAGATAGACACTTCATTATTGTGTCACCCGACAAACCCACCATGATGCTATCGATCAAGCACATGGGTAGTCAAGCGCATCGTGATATTTGCTAGTATATCACGATGCTACTCGAGACATTCATAGTAAATCATCGAGGTCATATTGGGTTCTGAGCTCCGCTCACTTCAAACCACGAACTCTCGGTTTAGCGAGACCACTTGTGCGACCTCTTCCGATTCCACCTCTTCCCCTCGTTTGTGTGCCACCTCTTGACGCACCCGGGAGGCGAGATTGACGAGTATTCGAAGTCGAAGCCGGAGTGTCGAACTTCTTGGGAGTCGGTTTCGAGGTGGTTGGCGGGTTCTCTACGAAGGATGTGTCTGTAGTCCTGGACGAATAATTAGCCATAGCTGGGAGCTTTGGACCGAATTTACTTACATGAATGTCGTCTCACCATCAAAGTCACCTCGTTCTGTGCTTCTAGATCGGCCTGTAGGCTGTGGCTGTGGTTGTGGCTCCTCATTCTCATTGAGTTTTGCCCGGCGGAATGATTCCGCAACCGGACCCTTATAGATATAAAACATTAGAAACATTGAGTTCATTAGTAGAAAGCCGTCTTCTTACTTCAGGGAAATCAACACAAAACGCGTTCATGTTTAAACCATATAAGAAACTCGCGAAACTTTCGCTAAATCGAGCAAGACTCTCGTGCATAAGTTGGAAGTGCATCATGTTTGCTTCGAGATCGGCGACAGCATCCGAGAGCTCGGCAAAAGCGGGTTCGAAGGTGTTGAGCGGAAACGGTTCGCTGCCCTCGACGCTACGCTGAGCGGATTCGCGGAACGAGGAACGGGAGGAGGGGCGGAGGGGTGTCGTCGGCCGCGATCGCGACGTGGAACGCGGTCTTCTCGCGCTGTCGTGACCTTCGTGTCCCGACATTGTCTTATGTTTAGATCTGTCGATGACGAATTGACGTCGGCTGAAATACGATAACCTTATCACCTTGGGTGATTATCAACTGGCGAGTGTATTAAATTTGGTCGGAGCGTTGCGGAAAACGATAGACTCGCGAGTTACGCAGTACGTATTGCAATTGATGAATTTCCCAAATAAATCGATCCTTGGCGATAGATCCACTGTATAGGAGTAGTGGGGTAATAATACCGACTGGTCGAAGCTCTAGGAGTCTAGGTAGGTAGTATTAAGGTACCGCTGCTTTGTATGGAGCACGTGCCACACTGCTGTTTGAATATTTCTTTCTGGGGCTAAAGAGGGCTAGGAAATCTGAAAGTGACGTAAACCCATCTATTTAGAGAGAATAATAATACTACTAATAGAGAAGGAACGATGAAAGCGTAAAACCCGTGGCTACCCGCCTCTAAGGTTGCCATGTTACCTAGATCCATGATGTGTCTTAGGTAATCATCTTACTCTAGCTATCCCTAGTTTGTGTTTGTTAACCGACAAGAAAAAGATTCATCCTTTTTAATTCCCAATCCAAGTATCAAATCCTACCTGCACGATCTTACCTAGGACATCATACCTATGGATATTCACTACCTACCTACTCATCCTATGAAATAAACGTACCTAGTCAATACCTAGTATCTAGATAATCAGGTTGCAAAGACTCCTATCCTTCCTTAGAAACCGAATTCGAGTTCAAGTTCAAGTTCAAGTTCGAGTCCAAATCTGAATCCTAGAACATCACAAAATATTTATACACAAAACGTTCAGCACAACTTGGACCTTCGTTATTATTATTAATCTACGACTACGTAGTATAACAAATTCGGGGCCGACTTACCTGATTTAGTCTCGTATGCGCTTTTGGTTTGCGAGACCGAATACGATTGGTCCAAGAAGCAAGGGCATCAAGGGGATGCAACAATTATTTCCCTATTACATCCCTACTACAACGTACATAGTATCAGCGCATCAGCATCCGCATACGTCAACCCCGGTTGCCCAGAAGATCCAACCTCTCTCAGAGCTCTCCTCTAACATTTCACTGTCTGAGGTGGTGTTGACTCGCGTCCCGTCAGCAGGTCGATATCTTTGCGACTGGCTTTTTTTTACGTCTTAGGCCTAAGACAACCAGGACAGTTAAGACAGCCAACCAGCCTCTTTCGTAGGCTGGAAATCTGTGTTTTGCGCTTAACAAGGCGATACAACGGCTCGGGTCCTCCGGACATTAGTTGCGCCCTCTCAGCATTGTCTTGGACCTTATGAAAGTTCCAGTGTCGCGGACATCGCAGCCATTCAAATTCTCCACAGCTCCGAGACTTGGCTTTATTATTACTTGTCTCGCTCGTCGTCCCAAATCCAATCTGCACTCATCTTCATTTCGCGCCTCAACCCTCTTACGCGCATTCTCTAGCCCCGCCAGCCTTCTGAGCCGGTCGTTATCATCATCAAAGCCTGCACTGCCCCGCGGATCTCTACCACGCCGCGATATTTGCGATCGCAAAACTAATCCATCCTTGTGTACTTTCCACGTAAGGAAACTGTATTGCGACAGAGGAGAACTAAGACAAGAATTTCGGAAATATAACCACAAGAACCACCGGATCTTAAGTAGTCAAATTTCATCTGCGCTATATATCATACCCCTAGTAGTATTTGGTTCTTTCGCATTTTACGGTTGGGTTCCCCTTAATTCTGAACACCAATTCATCGCAGAAGAACCCGCGAAGAACTATTCTGGCGAGGAGGTTGAAGTCGAAGTCGTCATGGAACAACTTCCAGGCAGACCGGGGAACCTGACCCCCGAACAGGAAGAAAAATTGCGCAAGTTCTGGGAAATGTTCTTGCAAGTATGTGGCGTCCTTGGCGACGATGCCGCGGGTAACGACACGGAAAATGCTTCCGAGACTGCGTCGCGAACAGGAACCAAGGAGTCTGAGAAGCCCAAGAAAAGCCGGATGTCCCTTTTCAAGAAGAAGAAGGACAAGGATAAGGGAAGTAGCACGCCGACCAAGATTGCCGCGATGGAAAGTCTCAAAGAGAATGACCCAGAAGACAAATGGGGCGAAAACAAGGCGTACCTCGAAACCCTAGCTACTCATCCTCCAGAGCAGATAAGAGCTACAATCTGGTCGATGGTGAAGCATGACCACCCCGACGCCCTTCTATTGCGCTTTCTGAGAGCTAGAAAGTGGGATCTGCAAAGAGCGCTCGTAATGTTAATGTCGACCATGAATTGGAGATGTTCGGATGCTCATGTTGACGATATAATCATGGCAAAAGGCGAAGAATTCGCCGCCGTCAACGAGAAAAGCGGAGATGCGAAAAGCAAAAAGTTGGCCGAGGATTTCCTGGCTCAGCTGCGCATGGGGAAAAGCTATTGTTATGGCGCCGATAAGGCAGGAAGGCCAATTTGCGTAGTTAGAGCTCGCTTGCACAAAGCAGGCGAACAGTCGGAGGAAGGTCTTGAACTGTTCACGGTGTACCTGATCGAGACGACACGGTTCATGTTAAGCCACCCTGTGGATACTGCTGTAAGTGTGCTATAATATGCCTAAAACAACTAGAGCTAACAGCAGCAGTGCGTCTTATTTGATTTGACCGGATTTTCATATGCCAATATGGTAAGCAGAAAAAAAAAGAAATCATTGGACTTACCCCGAGCAAGACTAATATCGCGCAGGACTATACGCCAGTCAAGTTCATGATTAAATGTTTCGAGGCGAACTATCCCGAAAGTCTCGGAGTGGTCCTCGTCCACAAGGCCCCGTGGGTCTTCCAAGGCACGTCACCTTGCTAGCTCTTTGCCTTCTTCTCCGCTCTAACCGAAGTTTATAGGTATCTGGAAGATTATCAAGGGGTGGCTGGACCCGGTCGTCGCGAGCAAAGTGCATTTCACAAATAACCTCACAGACCTGGAAGAGTTCATTGATTCGAAAAGGATACCCAGCGACCTAGAAGGCACATCAGGTTACACTTACAGGTATAAGGAGCCAGTGCCCGGGGAGAATGCGAAGATGCAGGATACAGAGACCAAGGCGAAGCTCTTGCAGGAACGCGAGTTGTTGTACGAGGAGTATGAGAGCAAGACGCTCGAGTGGATCAACGAGCCGGATGCCGGGCAGAGGGCCGTGCTCTACGCAGAGCGGGACGCCGTCGCTAAGAACCTGAGAGAGCAATACTGGCGCTTAGACCCCTACCTCAGATCGAGGTCATACTACGACAGGGTAGGAATCATCAAAACCGACGGGAGTGTCAACTATTACCCCTCGGAGGCTACCCCAGCTCCCACGAACGGAACGGCGGCCGCGGTGGCTGCGGGAGAGACGGCTGCGAATGACGTGGACTGAATAGATAATGGGCTGTGCAGCGTAGAGGGATAAAACAAAGACCGGGTGCATGGGAACGGGCAATTCGCATAGAATAGGCATTGTATAAATACCATCGAATTCGGTGGCTGGGATTTCAACATCATCATTTATTCCGCAAGTTAATCCAGTTGCTGTGAATCCAATCGTAGTTGGAACTTTTTTTGTTTTTCATTTCTGGGTAAAACTACATAAGTATCCGTACAGCTACGTGGATTCCATAGCTTCAGGTACGCGTTCTAGAGTTTAAAGCTAGTGTCTTGATCATGTAGTTACACCTTAGGCTTGATCTCCTCGAAGAGAGCCTTCAGGGCTTCCATATCCGTCTCCTTCTGGGGCCAGCCTACGCCGAGTCCTTCTGCCTCGTTTGGCTTAGGGATCTGATAGGGGGGTCAGTAGAATTTAGGATAACTATATTGAGATTTTTTTTCTTACCATATGGAAGTGAACCTATGATTGAGAGATAAGTATGGTTAGCCATTTCACTCGGCGAAAATGGATACTGCGGTTGACCATACGGCATATGGGGACTTGGAAGAGAGATGAGATGAGGAACTCACGTGGTCGACGACTTGGTGGGCGATGCGGCCGTTGTTCTGGAGGATGTTGAAGTTCACGGCGCCGGTGGCGGTGGCTAGCTTCTTAGCTACGGGTAGAACTTCACTCAATTGGTCGTCGGGGATGTCGGTCAGCTTCGCGCCGTGGAATTTAGGGATGACGAGCTGTTCGTTGTATGAGGTGTAAGTAGGTATCTAACCAAGCTGTTGTGATATTGGATAAAGAGAGGCGAGTCTCACAGCGTGGCCCTTGCTCAATGGGTTGATGTCAAGGAAAGCGAGGGTCTTGTCACTTTCAAAGAGCTTGAAGCAGGGGATTTCTCCTGTGGTCACAAAGTTAGTGATTCATATTTGTGCATGTTTATAGAATTAGTTTTTTATATGTGTATATGAGGTATTGAAACATTGAAACATTGAATGAAGTAGTTATGAGATGAGGTTTCACTCATTGAATGCGGAGACTACTAGATATTGAATTAGGAAGACTTGCCCTTAACGATCTTGCAGAAGATGCAGGCGGCCATCTTAGAGGACATTGGTTTGCAGACACTGAATTAAGGTTGATTAGGATGTATACGTGGACCTTGATGGCATTTAGAATCTAGATATAAAAAGACGTAAGAAATATGTTTCGCGCTTGTTATTCTCTCTAGGTCAATTGTTTGTTAAACAGCTCACAGTTTCGGCCTTAGACGTCACATATCAATGGAGGGGCTCGGAGCTACCCCGCTATCATCCGGACTGGTCGGTAAATTGTCGGCGAGACCATCGGACTTGAAGAATTGTGATATATTTATTCTATGAATGATTTAATATAGTAGACGAATTGTCTCGTATACGTGTATGTGGTTAAATGTTGGAAAATATTCAACTTGAGCTATTAGATAAAAAACTAGAAAAACGTCATATGAATGGGAGGAACATCAAATAATAGGTGCTATATTGAATCGCGAAAAAGGAACATAATAACTCCACTACGACTGTGTAAGCGACGTGCTAAAAATACACCGTAATCAAGTTAAAGGCTGGTTGACATGCGCCAGCCAGTCATTGAAAACCAGAGCCAATGGTGGCTGTTATACAAAGCGTAAAAAAAGAAAGGTAAAATTTTTGACCAGCAAAATTGAATCTGGAACTTCCAGAATAATGTTTCCAAAGATTAGTGTAAAGGAGCTTTTTGGGTTGCGCAAGGTTGAGTCAGGTAAAAGGCATGAGTCAAGTACTTTTATGCAATCCCGCTCCTGAAATTTTTGTCTATAATTAAATCTTATAAACCCAAGTGCGCGTTGGGACATTCGGACCAATGAGAGAGCTGTCTAGTGGTGGCCAATGCGACCAGCCAGCCTCACCGCTTCACATTTGGACAGTTGCGCAGTGCTTCACACATACCTACACCTTATGTATGTATTAGCTTGCATAGCACAACTGTATTGTACCTACCCTCGTAGGATTATCGTGGTGCCCATCGCCTTGAAATCTTAAATCCGCCTATTCAGAGCAAATCACTTCGTTTGCACATACTGCTACTACTGCCTATAAATAAATAAAAAGGAACAAATTGAACCGTCAAATTACCCGTGTATGATTCTGCACAATCTATGACGGTATTAAAAAGAAGGGACCACCCGGGATCGAACCAGGGACCTAAGGATATTTGTGTAACTGCAATCCTTCGCTGCGTACTGTTAGAAACCAAATCTTGGAATTTTGGAAAATGGGAGAAATCACTAACCTCTACCACTGAGCTATAGCCCCCCAATTGATTGGTTGAAGTGGCGAATTGTAAAGTGTATTATAGAGTAAGGACGCCCTCTAGCAGTCTTAGTACGACGTGTCAGCGTGTCTAGTGGCTTGTCGGGATTGGAGGTCTAGAAATAAGCCGGGCAAATGAAATGGGCAAATAGCATTGCGGAGAGCAATTCCGGATACTTGTCCTTGTCCTTGTCCTTGTCCTTTGGGGAAAATAGGGAAAATAGCGAATATAACGAATATAGCGAATATTGACATAAGGTGCACGTCAAGTGCTTCGGGTAGGAAGAATCTAGCATTTAGAATACTAAGAATATGATGGCTGAAAAAAACCACACACGAATCTATTTACACTACAGAGCTAATTGTTGGCTGCTAGTTGCTATTCATGAGTATGCTGTAGTCATTGGTAAATGCGATGGCGTACCAAGGTCTAGTGTCTAAAGTTGGGCTCAGATCAGAAAACCTAGGACCTAGGACCTAGTATCCTATGAGACAACCTTGGAACTTTTCGATGCAAAACCAAAATTCCATTATAAATCATCAATAAGGTGTAACTGTATCTAGGTATATAACTAAACTTTTCAAAATGCCAGAGCTGGTTTCAGAGTTGCTGCTCGGCCCACGAACCCTCAATCGCTACATAGGTCCTAGATAGTTACCTAGGTATTCACATGTCGTAACCCATTACAATATCATTAGCAAACCATTAAATCCGTATATAGGTAAATAAACTTATGCCCGGACTCCCTCCCAAAGAAATGACCATTCTATTGCTTAACGATAGGTATCCCCTGCGCCTCTAGAAACTCCACCGCATCGTCCATCCCGAACGGTGCGTTGAACCAGTGGCCCCCGTCCGCGTACTCGTGCCACTTGACGTCCATGCCGAAGCCCTTGAGCCCATCCCGTAACTGCTTCCCGTACTCGACGAACACGAGCGGGTCGTCCGCGCAGTGTCCGAGAAAAACCGGCGTATTGCGTACCAGCTCATCGCTCTTCCTATCCAGGAACTCCCCCAACCCGAGTATCTCCCTTGTCTCGTCGAGCGTGCCCCCGGGAAACGGTAACCAGGCCGAGAACCCCATGAGTCCGCATAGCCGCGGCGGTCTCGTCTCCTCTTCCGTCTCTTTCTCTTTTTCTTTTTCTTTCTCTCTCCCTTTCTCCTCCTCTTCGATAGCGCTCTTCTCATGAACCGCATCCCCCTCTTCCTCCTCCCCCAAATGCAGCAGAACATGCGCCGCCGTCGCGCCCCCCTGACTGATCCCCGCCAACACAACCCTATCGAACCCTCCCACCGCCCTCGCCTCCCTCCTCACGATGCGCCTCACGCTCTCGACGCTCTCCTTCAGCCCCAGCGCCTGCAGCTCCTCCCTATCCGTCATGTCGAGGATGTTCCAGATGTCGAACCACTGCGGCCAGGTCTCGCCGGTGGCACTGCTCTCGACGAGCCCCGGCTCGGCCTGCGGGAACACCCATCGCACGGACGGGAACTCGTCGATGAGCGTGCGCCCGCGCGAGTCGCGCGTCCACCGCAGCAGCGCGTCCGCCATGTTCTGCGACGTGTCGCCGCGCCCGTGCAGGAAGATCACCGTGTGCGTGTGCGGGTGCGGCGCCAGTGGCGGCACCACCGAGCACCCGAGCTCCATTCTTTTTTTCTTTTTTTTCTTTTTTCGTCTTCTATTTTTTTCCCCCTTCCTTTATTTTGCCCCTATGCGGATTGTTAGGTACCTAAGGTAATACCCGTTTTCCTTATTTCCGGTTCAATTCCCAGATCCCGATTTGCGAATTTCCGTTCCTCAAGATTGTCTCCTGGAGTAGAATGATAGGATTGGAAGATGTATGGGTGGTGTATAGACAGGTAGGTATGCAGGTACCTGACAAAGGCGGTGCGATCGGTGAAAGATACCGTACCTGAATCAATACCTTTGTTACGTACACGTACCCAATAGACGGGTTGACGGGCGCGGGCGATCAACCTACCCACCTTAATTAGGTGGTAGCGGCGTGGGCGACGAGCAAAGAAATGGAGAATCGGGATAGGAGGAAGAACCTGGAGCTGGAGCTGGGGAAAGAAGGCGCGAGATAACAGCTTCTAGGCTCTAGCTTAGCATGACTCAGCCCCCCTCTTCTTAGATAGCTCAGACCTTTTTTTAATGTAAACTTTATTAAAGAAAAAAAAAAAGCCTCGGACGTGTAACCTCAAATTGTTGAGTGTGACCGGCAGACAAGCATGTAGTAGGCACTTATAAGCTCTGGCTGGTGTAGATAAAGTGCATGTACGCTGCGAGATAGATATAAAAGGTGCCGGCCGGACTGCGACCTTATAGTTTTGGGTTATAGGAATCGCTTATCCCGGTTCCTGTGCGCTTTGCCAAGCCGGAACACTTATATGTACGCTTAAAATCATGGACATACCGATACGGTAAGGTAGACCAAAGGGGGCCAATGTTAATGAATCATTTGGCGATATTGGACCGATTAAATGGACTGTGTTTGTGTCGTGTAGGGCGCATCGGATTGGGGAAATTGGGGAATTGGGGAACTGGGGAATTGGGAATATAGCATGCTAGACCCCTATGGGTTAGTTATTCTGTTGTAAGAATATCTAAAGACTTATACATAATTATTTCGGGGAGAAAGAAAAGGGGACATATCAAAGATCAAAATCGGTTGTCTCATTCACTCTATTTAATAACTTGTGTGCTCAAATCTCAAGATCCTATAGCTCATCCTTCTTCGTCCTTGGTTCGGACTCTTCTTCGAGTTCAAGCGTCCTGCTCTTGGTGTTCTTCTCCTCGGCACCACCCGTAAGCACCTTCTGACTATCGCCATCTGTGACCAGACCTCTCCGTCGTCGATCTACAGCCGCAATCTCGTCATCGTACACAGTCCACTCCGGCACTTGTCTTCTAGCACGATCTAGTTTTGGCTCCTTAGTTTGTGGGTTATTGCAAAGATCGATGGTTCGTGCTTCTTTCTGACTCTCATCACTGCACCACGTTTCGCACCAAAGCCACTCTTGGGGTAAGCTGTGGATCGGAATAACGAATTGCATGTGGTTGGGCAAATCTTGGTCGAGGTTAGAGAGAGAAGCGGGATCGGCCGATAGTTGGTGATAATGTTGCCTGAGCCTGTCTCCGGCTGCCAGTTGCCTAAAGCGGCGAAGATCGACCACGTAGAGAGCCGAGATGTGGTATGGGCTGTCACGGAGATAATTCTTCCAGTATCCTTGCTTCCAAAATCGGAAACCCTCCATCTCGGTTCGAGAATCGCACATAGGCGTGAAGCCGTAAGGCGCCCCCTCTAGATCAAGATTGACGAGATCCATCATATCCGTTCTCACAATCTGATCCGCATCGACGAATATCACCTTGTCGAGCGATAGAGGGAACAGGACATCGAGGAAGAGAATCTTGTAGCCCCAAATCTCGCGCTGCTTCTCCTTTTGCTGGCGTAGCCAGTGTGGCCATTTGTAGGTAACCATCTCATACTTGAAGCCATATTCTTTAGCAAGGTGAGGGATGAAGTCTTTGAAAGATGGGGACAAGAATTGTTCGATAAACCAAAACTTGACCGTGTGGTTGGTGTTCTTCATGACGGACACCATCATGATATTGAGCATACGCTCGTAAAGGTGACCACTTGCCACGGAGAAGATATTGATCTCGGCATGTACTTCATCTGAGACAGACTTCGACTTGGGCTTTGACCCGCCGAGAATTCCCTCGGCAAACTTGAGGCCGCGCGAAAGGATATCACCTCCAGTGTCTGCTCCTTCTTCGAGCACATCTTCGAGTTCCATGCCAGGCTTTCTTTGGAGTCGCGGGTATAATGTCGTGCCTTGAAAGTCTATGAGAGCAACTTCGGTACCTTCATCACCTAGAACAGCATTGTATCCCTTTGCGCCTACGCTAATTATATCGAAAATCTCCGAGCTTCTCCCTTCTTTAAGATGAATATTGAAATACCCAGGGTTCGCTTTGAACTGGAAGTACCCAAGGTTAGACATGATTATCGTGTCATCAAAATGGGGATCGCGCTCGGTACCAAGCAATAGTTGCACGCCGCGAGGAGGACTGTTTGTGCTTTCTCGGGAGTGACCTTCGATGAGAATATGTTCTAGTTCGTAGGTAGCCTCCACATCTGTTTTAATGGAACTCAACTTCAGATTATCCAAGTCATGGACGGAGTATTTCGCTGCCACTAGCCAAGCGGGCGGAACATCCATGCCTAGGTTGAGGAGGGCTTCGGAAGGAAGCCCCTTGAAGGTGGCGCCCAGAGGTTTGACCTTTCCGGAATCATCAAAAGATGGCGCCGAATCTAATATGTAGCGGTAAAACCGTTTGACAGGAAGCTCTTCGAGTTTCTCCTTCGGATTTAAAAAGATTCGCATATAAACACCATCTAGCTGAGATAAAACCTTGAGTATAGGAGCCCATTTCTGTCCTACCTCGCTAGCAGGATTGATCATAGCAACAAAGTGAATGTTTGCTGTAGAAGCATCACCGACGTCAATCATCGTATGATTTGAGTTCCACTGGTCGTACATAGTGGTCCTTAGAGCTGGGGCAGACTCAAAAATTCCCTCGGGTAGATCTGATATAGTAGATAGAGCCGTGACCGATGTAAGCTTCGCGGCAGCTAGTGGACCCGAGATCTTGTCAGTGAGACCAAGCGCATCTACTGCTCTATATACCGGGAGGATTCGTGCCTCTTGTTCGAATCCGAGAAGCAAATCAAAGTCGCTCTCTTTAAATGCGGAGCTTGCACTAAATGGGCCTACTACGCGACCGTTGAGTATAAGCAGTTGGGAACCTGGGACGATGGCGGCGGCTGTTAAAAATTGTGATAAGGCGACATTATACCCATCATCTCGTACATCAATTGCTCCTGATGAAAGCAATTCTAGGGCTTCTAGATTCTCGACTTCCAATAGCTTTGCTACATCTTTCTTAAGCAAGACGTTGATCTCGTGCGCATGACTGGACGATGGAGGGTTATGGATTATATCAAGGCGTATTCCCGGATTATTGCGTCTGAATGACAGAGCTGACAGCAATAAACGAAGGCCCTCTTGAGAGCTAAGATCGGCCACAATGGTAAGAGTAGCCCATGTTTCTTTGCTTGTGTCTTCGCTCGCCTCAATGATAGGAATCTGATCGAATAGATCCTTATGTTCCGAGTAAAGTTTGTTGACATTTAATACCGTGAGAGCGTTATCGCCTTCGGGGAAGATGTAGGGGTTACGTCGAGTTGGTGCACCTTCTAATAGGAGTCCTGGAATCCATGTGTCTTCGGCAATTGAGCCCATAAAAATTGCCTGTTGGACTAGCTGAAGGTCGCTGCTCATTCTCATACTCATCATCTGAAGCCAGTTGTCCTGCCGGGGTATAGCTAGCCCATTGAGAAATAGCGGAGGAACCTCGGTGTCGGCATTGAGTCGTTCTACCCAGTGCCTAGAAAGTTCGACATGTTTAACAAGAGCTTCTGCTTCAAAGATCTCCTTGAATGGCAGGGGAGTCGCTTCGGCCTTTGGTGATCGATTTTTGATAGCCTTTTCAAAACTTGCTTGGTCAGATTGGCCTTTGCTGCAGGCCTCTAAATATGACATCAAACTAGCCAGTCCGTAATTCTCAAGGAGATGGTAGACCACCTTTGCTCGTTCTTCAGCCTCCTTGGTCGGCGTTAATGGGACTAGACCGAAACGGACTGGCAACAGTCTCTTAATAAATGCTTGGAGCTGTTCAACAACTAGCGATAGATCTTCCGCTTTACTTAAGTCAACCGGGACAATTAAATTAAATATATCTTTACGAATCGGAGGGATTTGTCCCGGATATGTCCTTTGCATGAGCTATAGAGACTTGGTTAGTGACGTAACAAGAGACCTTTAAGTAAATGGTGTACTTACGCTCATGAGACTCTTAGGGTAATCGGCGTATCGCTTGTCTTTTTCGATGTTGTTCAGCCAAATGATAACACGGCCCTCTTCAATCTCATCTCTCCAATCGAATCTGCGAGGCTGATCGTCGGATTTCGCTAGTGTCACTTCTCGATTGCCTAATAACGAGATAGCTTCTTTGCCAGTCAGACCTAAATCCGTCACGCCTTCGATAAGCTTTCGTTCTCTTCGAATGCTATCAATAAGACTGAACGGGTCGATTTGTCTCTCGATGAGTTGGACACCATTCATCCAGAAGACGTTCAACCCGGCAGGAACTCCTAAGGCACGGTTATGACGATGCTCCTTGACAAATGCGTCCGAAGCATTGTGCGCTGCGATTGATCCAGAGAATTTGGGGAAGTCTTGAGTTAACTTGATCAATGTTTCAAAGGGATCGTCGCTTTGAATAATAAAAGAACCAGCTTTGAGTCCTAGTGATGCTAATTCAGAACTTGATAGTGGTTTTAAGTCGGTAACTTCCTCTTCCCCGTCGAGCACGACCTCGGTAGGAGCGGGGTTTGCAGCTGAGCCTGCCTTTGCTTCAGAATCGCGATCGTCAATAACGATGTAATCTGTCCGTTTTAACTGTAGCTCAATTCCATACCCGCTAACCGGCAGCGGCTCTCGTTCTTCAGCTTGGTCCACTCGATATCGAAGCCGATATGTGACATCCCCTTTTCGGGCCATATCTACAAGGGATTTATGAAAAGAGCCGAATCCGGGCTTAGTTATATCGGCATACAATATCGCCTCGGCCCCAGTGCCTAAAGCGCGGTCAAAAGGGAGCACCCGTAGTTGCCTACAATTGTGTTAGATGAAAAGTTCATAACACACTTAGTGATGATACGTACGCATCTCCCGTAACCTGTCTCTCATCATGCGCAAGTGAAGCTGAGCAATATTGCTTCCCACCGAGGAGTATCCACTCAGCGCAGTCAGCTCTGGCAGTTCCTAGAGAGGGTGCCACGGCTGTTTCATAGTATTGGTAATGCGCCTCTATCCTTGGAGCTGCTGACCTCATGGAGAGAGCAAGTTTGAACGTGGATAATGCCTCGGGGGTATCCATATGGCCATCCTCCTTGAGAACTTGGAGAAACTTCTCATATAGTTCCTTGTCCGTCTTCGCATTTTTAAAGGCGCCGTCGGCAATCCGGTCGAGGAGTGGGAAGTAAGAGGTCGCATTCTCTCCTGCAGCAGTTTCTCTTAATTTTAATTAGCTATGAACTACATCCCAGCCTGTTATTCGTATGTATATAATAACCTACAGAAGTTCGACGAGATATGGAGGCGCAGGAAAGGCAGCTCTCATAGCAACATTGACAGATGGCCCAGCTAAGACATAGCTTGGATCCAAGCACAGAGCTGCCAAAAGAGTAGCAGCAAGGCCACATGGCAGCTTGAGAAACCGTATCATCTTGTTTCGATATCGTCTTTGGTCTATGTAGCAATGCGCCAGGCAAATGTACACGATACTACGGTGAAGAGTGAAGAGTGAAGAGAGGATAGGTAGCTTCGTCGCAAGCTCTCGCAGGCGACAGAGCCTTAAAATTTTGAGTTTATAAGACCATATATTGTCAAGCAATTCAAGGATGTTGTACTGAAGTCATGGCTAGTGAGAATGGATAGGACATCTCTTGTCGTTTGTAAATGCAAAGTGGCTTTTTGTGAAGGTCTGGACTTCGATAGGGAACTTAGGGAACTTATCCAAAGCTTCTATCTAAGTGAAGAAGCGCTGTAACATTAACTGCCCAGGTACTGCTAGTTTGACAATTGAACACCTAGACGAATAATTGGAACTTGGCCAATTAGATTTAGCTAAATATTTAGAGTTCTACAAAATAGCCAATGGGAACAGAGATATGGAGACCTGAAGCTCAGGGGTTTCTCGTTAACGGTTGGCGGTTGCCAGTTCAGTTGCAGGCAGTTACAGGTTAAAGCTGTGTTAGGCGAACTGCCCCTCCATAATGTACTTGATACCTAGAATGTGCAGGGAACTTACTAGCAAAGAGGGGGTTTTCAATACTTGAACTAAACGACGGGGAAAATTGTTATTCCAGAAGGGCACAATCAGGACAGCTGGAACCTGCTCAGCACAAGCCACAAGCCACATGCAAGCACACCAAACTGACCATATGGCTTAGAACCTTGTCAGGAAATAATCCACTGGGCTGCCACCGTCACTTTGTCACCTTGTCACTTTGTTACTTTTGGGGCCACGAATTGACTTGACTATTGATTTTAATGTATGTAATCGCCTGATACCAAACATTAGAACAAGAACCAAGAACTACGAACTACGAACCACGAATCAAGAACCAAAAGTTGGTTTCAAAACGACAATCCCCCAGAGCCTCATAGCTCACTAACACTACCTGTACCTTCTCGCCATACAATCACCAACTCCTCTTCGTCGATCAATTCTAATATTCGTCACTTTATACTTGGCGCAGCCTCTCTTTTCCTTATTCATGACCCAAGCTTAGGGGCTACCTGCTGCCTCTTATCGTCTTCACAATGCAGGCCTCTTCGGGAATGCTCACAAAGGTATATAATATGCACACCCGTCGTCATATCTTATAGTTATATCTTATAGTCTGGTCGCATACCCCCAGGACAGCTGCTGATGTTTCTTACTATAGTTCGAGTCCAAGTCTTCGAGAGCGAAAGGCATTGCCTTTCACCCTAAAAGGTCGAGTCGATTCCTCCCTCCGATATACCTTCAACCATGACCGCCGTTCGTTGCTAACCCTTAAGCGACTAGACCATGGATCCTCGTTTCGCTACACTCCTCTACAATTCAACTATGGGACTACCGTATGGGTACTCTCATCGATCGCTTCGAAGAACATGACGGTCCCGTTCGAGGCGTCGATTTCCACAAGACACAACCTCTATTCGCGTCTGGAGGTGATGACTACAAGATCAAGGTCTGGTCATACCAGACAAGACGTTGCCTTTTCACCTTAAACGGACATCTAGATTACGTACGAACCGTCTTCTTCCACCACGAGCTCCCATGGATCATATCAGCTTCCGACGACCAGACGATTCGGATATGGAATTGGCAAAATCGGTCGCTAAGTATGAATTAACTGTAGTCGAACCAACATATCAAGGGCAATGTGTGCTGACTTCAAGTTTAGTCTGTACGATGACGGGGCATAACCACTACGTTATGTGCGCTCAGTTCCATCCCAAGGATGACCTGGTGGTATCCGCCTCTCTCGATCAGTCCGTTCGCGTCTGGGATATCTCTGGCTTGCGAAAGAAGCACTCCGCCCCAACCTCTATGTCCTTTGAGGACCAGGTCGCTCGATCGAACGCTCAGCAGACCGATATGTTCGGTAACACCGATGCAATGGTCAAATTTGTGCTCGAAGGTCACGATCGCGGCGTCAACTGGGTTTCTTTCCATCCTACGGCCCCGCATATTGTCTCCGCTGGCGATGACCGCCTCATAAAGCTATGGCGATTTAGCGAGACCAAGGCCTGGGAAGTCGACACCTGCCGTGGTCACTTCCAGAATGCTTCTGGTTGCTTGTTCCACCCCCACCAAGATTTGATTCTCTCGTGCGGCGAGGATAAGACAATTCGAGTATGGGATTCTCAGAAGCGTACCGCGGTTCAGTCTTTCAAGCGGGAAAACGATAGGTTTTGGGTTATTGCGGCGCATCCGGAAATCAACCTCTTTGCTGCTGGCCACGATAATGGTGTCATGGTGTTTAAGTTAGAACGAGAGCGCCCGGCTTCGACCGTCCACCAGAACACTCTTTTCTTCATTACGAAAGAGAAGCACGTTCGCTCATACGACTTCCAGAAGAATGCAGAGAGTCCAACATTATTGTCATTGAAGCGGCTTGGCAGTGCCTGGGTTCCTCCTCGCACACTGTCTTATAACCCGGCCGAGCGTTCTGTCTTGGTCACGTCACCCGCCGAAGGTGGCTCGTATGAGTTGATCAACCTTCCCCGGGATGGCTCTGGTGCAATTGATGCGACAGATTCGAAGCGTGGTCAGGGAAACTCGGCCATTTTTGTCGCCCGCAATCGTTTTGCCGTACTCAACACATCTCTTCAGCAGGTCGAAATCAAGGATCTTTCTAACAATACCGCACGAACCTTTAAACCCCCCATTGGAACTACTGACATTTATTTCGGCGGCACCGGAAACCTGCTCATAATCACTCCCACAGCCGTTCATCTCTACGATATCCAGCAGAAGAAGAGCATTGCTGAATTAGCTGTAAACGGAGTTAAATACGTTGTTTGGTCTAACGACGGCCTTCATGCGGCACTTCTTAGCAAGCATAATGTCACAATTGTGACGAAAACACTTGAGCAAGTAAGCACCCTCCACGAGACTATTCGGATCAAGAGCGCAACATGGGACGATGCAGGAGTTCTGCTCTACTCTACTTTAAATCACGTGAAGTACACTCTTATGAATGGAGACAACGGTATTGTCAGAACTCTCGACCAGACTGTATATCTCGTGAGGGTTAAGGGCCGAAACGTCTACTGCCTTGACCGTTCCGCTAAGCCTAAGATTCTCCATATCGACCCGACCGAATATCGCTTCAAGCTATCCCTGGTCAAGCGCAATTATGAAGAAATGCTTCACATTATACGTACCTCTAGCTTGGTTGGGCAATCCATCATCTCCTACCTCCAGAAGAAGGGATACCCCGAGATCGCGCTGCAGTTCGTACAGGACCCTACCACGCGTTTCGAACTCGCCATAGAATGTGGAAACCTTGATGTAGCTGTAGAGATGGCCAAGGAATTGGACCGACCTAAGCTTTGGACGAGATTAGGAGCCGAGGCCCTGGCGCACGGAAACCACCAAGTCGTGGAAATGGCTTATCAAAAGCTCAAGCAGTTTGATAAGTTGTCATTCTTGTATCTCGCAATTGGTGATCACTCAAAGTTGTCAAGGATGGCTAAGATTGCTGAGCACCGAGGTGACTTCACGGCAAGATTCCAGAATGCGCTATATCTTGGCGAGGTGGAGGACAGGATACAGATGTTAAAGGAGATTGACCTATGTGAGTAATGGCTTTTGAATTTTGTCAGACATCCAGAGACTAACAATATCCCAGATCCCCTGGCATACATGACTGCGAAAGCTCATGGCCTTGAGCAAGAATGCCAAAGGATCTTAGAGGCGACTGGCATCACTGAAGATCAACTGAGGCTACCCACTTTCGGCGAGAGACTCACTCCCCCGAAGCCGGTTGTGCCAACTTACAAGGCTAATTGGCCTACCAAGGCGACTTCGCAATCCTTCTTCGAGAAAGCACTTGCTAGCCAATTAGAAGGCATAAGTCTTGATGATGAACCTTCAGCAACTGCTAATGGATTTGGAGAGGAGGCTGCGGATGAGGAGGTCGCCGCTAAGCGAAATGGCCCTCTGGAAGATGAGGATGAGGAAGATGCGGCTGGATGGGATATGGGTGACAACATCGCCCCTGAAGCCGAGAGTGACTTTGTCAATGTTGAGAGCACAGACGCTGGAGGTGCTGGCAGTAGCGAGGCTGATCTGTGGGCTCGCAATTCGCCATTAGCAGCGGACCATATTGCAGCAGGTTCATTCGAATCAGCAATGAACCTTCTAAACCGACAAGTCGGCGCCGTTAACTTTGCCCCGCTTAAACCACGTTTCCTTGAAATCTACTCGGCGTCGAAGACATACCTACCCGCCTCTCCTGGACTGCCTCCTCTAATTAACTACGTACGCCGAACCTTAGATGAGACAGATCCTAGAAAAGTCCTGCCCATCATACCACGAGATATTGAACATCTCGCCACCAACGATCTTCACAAGGGCTACGACACGATGAAGGCGAACAAACTCGACGAGGGTGTGCAGATCTTCAAGGGCATCCTGCATGCTATGCTGGCAAATGCTGTTTCAAGCGAAACTGAGGTAGCGGAAGCAAAGAAGCTCATTACATCAGCAAGCGAGTACACCGTGGCCATGTCTATTGAGCTTGCGCGAAGGAAATTAGGCTCTCCGGATACTGTTAACGGTAACCCTGCTCTTCTCAAACGAAGTCTTGAGCTCTCGGCATACTTCACTATACCTAAGATTGAAGTTCCTCATCGACAACTTGCCCTCCTCAACGCTATGAACCTAGCGTCCAGGAGTAAGAACTACAGTTCTGCTTTGAGCTTTGCAAACCGCATTCTTGCCAACGGCGGCGCTAACAGAATTCTCGAAAACGTAAGTTCCATCATCTTAATCCTTTCTATAACCACTTAACTAACTTAATCCAAATAGGCACGCAAGATAAAAGCTCAATGCGAGCGCAACCCTCACGACGCGGTTGAGATCGAATACGATCAATTCGCCGAGTTCGAAATTTGCGCTGCCAGTCACACTCCTATCTACAGCGGTACTCCTTACGAGGAGTGTGCGTTTGACGGGTCCAAGTACCATTCCAAATACAAGGGCACCGTCTGCACCGTCTGCGAAGTGTGCGAAGTCGGTAAGCATGGCAGCGGGCTCAAGCTATTTGCTTAGGTGGATGGAATTTTTGGGTCAGCCTACTGAGTAATTTCAACCTGTGGATTTTGGCTTGTCGGATGAGAGGAAAAAAGGTCACTACTGCTGGATGGAGGGGGGGGCAGGGACCAAAAAGATGACATTAGAAGCCTGGGATGGGGGAGCTGTCTGAGCCAAACGAGTCCATGTCGTTGATGCAAATAGGTGGTAGTTGTGTCTGGAACCAAAATCATGAATGTTTCTCAATTATGATATTCTACGAAGTATGGTTACGTGCTTTCATCAATCACCCATAATAGTGACTAAACATTGTATATGGTAACCCCAGTTACGTAGATGGGTTAAGGTCTATTGGTTGATTCATGTTTATTCGTACACGGGCTCATGGAGCTATCTGACCGCATCTTATTTATGGTGTAGTCGGCCTAGCATGATCCATCTCATGCCTCGTGGTATTATTAAGTCTATCGGAACTCCCTCGTGTAGCTTGTCAAGCTGCCATGCGACAACATTTTCTGATCCATCACCCAACCCGGAGTTTTCAGATGAAATAGTATCGCATCATATCCATGCCATAACGATTTAGACAATAGTCTCGAGCTCACGAGCGTATCCTAACGCATTCTCGATGACCATGCGGCTGAACTCCTTTTCGTCGCCCTCTCCCTCGACACCGTCTTCTCCTTCGACACCGGCAGCCAATGACGGGAAGTAGATGTGGCCGTCGCGGACGTCCCAGCCGCGTTGGCGGGCGAAGTCGACAACGGCGCCCTCGGAGTCGAGGAATAGCAGGGATTTGGTGCTGCTCAGGGGAAGGGATGGGTAGGCGCGCTCGCTGCTGGAGGCAATTTCGGAGCGGATTTGGGATGTTAGGATCTAATGTAGTTAAGTTTAGCGAGTCGGTCAAGTCAATGTCATATCGATACAAAGTGGAATATGTACGAGGTAGGAAAACGTGAAGATAAGGAACTCACCTCGGAGAAAACACCGTACTCCTCGCTAGGCACCTCGCGGCTCTTCATCGCCTTCCACACGCGGTCGTAGCTCCCCTCCATCAACCACCGCTCCAGCTTAATAGGGTACCCTAGAAATCGATCGTCCTCGATCTCGCCCGCTCCGCCGCCTTCCTTCGCCCGCGTACTTAGTGTCTCTAGCTCGGAGTGGAACTCGGAGTACCGGCCCTGCGTTAGCAGGAGCAGCAGGTACAGTCCGGTGACCTTGTTGCGCTCGGCGTCGTTGGCGGGCGTAGACGGCAGGACGGCGGGGGAGAGCTCGTAGAAGGGCTGTAGCTGAGATACGTAGCGAGTGAAGGCGTCCGGGTTGCGCGATCGGATGCTGAAGAGAGCACCTTGCTCGTAGATGTCCCGCGCGAGGGCTAGGTGCGCCGGGGAGGCGGCCGAGGGGCTGAGAGACGGGGTCGTGGCTTTCAGGGTGAGCAGGAGGATCTTGGCTTTCGAGAGTAAGGTGCTGGCTTCGCCGTAGCTGAGGCCCGGGTTCGAGCGCAGCTGCGTTAGTATCTGTTGGAGGTTGCGGTCGGCCATCTTGGTTGGGCTCGGAGGCGTTAACGGTGGGGTTGGGATGGTGGATGGGGAGGAGGGGGTTATGGTTATGATTAGTTTGGGCTCGTTGACGTCGACGAGCTTGGGATCTCTTGATTTTGTGGGGGATGGCGGGCGGGATTGGGATCTCGGTATGGGAGCTTTGACGAGCTCTGCTTTCCGGATTGTTCCTCCTGATGATCTCCTAGACGAGGGATTGTCGACTATCCGAATGGGGAATGACGACGACTTCTCGTGTTCCGAGGGGGTTGGGGGTATTGATGAGGATGATGTTAAATTTGTTGTGTTGGAATTCGGAGTTGAATTCGGGTTTAGATTTGAATTTGGATTTGGATCTGGATTTGGTGGTTTGGTGATGCAAGGCAAGCAGGCTGAGAGGCTGACGAACGACGAGAATCGACTAGACCCACTTTGGGGTGTGGATGGGGACGTGGATTGGGCTTTCCCAGATTTCCTTCTTCTACTACTAGTAGCTTGATGCCACAGGTGGCTTGAGCTCCGGAATAGACCTGTGGCTGGGAGGCTAATGTTTTCTAGCACCTTCATCTTTTTCCCATTTCTCACATCCAAATGATTAATAAATTTAAATTCCTAAAGTCCGATTTACCGATCAACTTTTACCTCTTTTTGGAATATTCAGATCATGTCTCACTTCACATCCTTCTAATGTAATTGGTATTGATGATCTATTTTATGTGTCTATCCTTCTCGAATAACTAGGTAGTGAGCTGTTGAAATACACTCATGAAGAGTGGATTGTCAGCGGACTTTACCAGCAATTGGTATGGGTATGAGTTGTCAGTTGATAGCTACCTATTGCATGTCCCACGAGGTGCTGGTCATGCGTCGCCTCTCTACCCATTGGACTCCCGTCGACGCCGCCCACATGGGCGTGGAGATCTGGACCTCACATGACACATGGACTTCACATTGAACCCATGTTCACCACGTCTTGCTAGGCTGCTAGGTACACTTAACACACTTAACAGTTATTATCGACCGCCTGAGCCAGCAAACAGTTCCTCGACCGAGATCTGGAGTTCCCGCCTAGCTTCTTCTCCTGCTGAAACCGCTTTCGGGAATTAGGACATTAGGATAACAGGCATACATAGTAACACGCGTTTTGTGTCATCGTTATCCGACATACTTCGTATTACTTACATACCTAGTTAAATCTTTTCTACCTGTCTACTCGACTGTTCGATCCCAAATATGATAGCAAACAGTCTCCACAGAAACATTAGGATGATATCGATGTTTACTGGATAAACTATTCGGTAACTTACTACTCGCTGGCTGAATACTTACTACATATGCATACGTATACGATAGGAGCATCCTTGCACACCTAAACGATGGCGAAAGGATCGGCAAGAAATTGCTTGTTGGGGACGATGCTACGAATCGCTGCTAACCGTGGGATTTTTGAGGCTAAGGATACATCCTCTAGCTTCAGCTCCAGCTGGCAGCTGCGGCTACGCTAGTAATTATTATGCCAAGAAAATCCTGAAATAGAAACACAATGAGGCTGTGGTCGGTTCTATCGGGTATCCGTGCGAGCTACCATCGTCGTAGAGCTTATTTCGCCTACCAACTAATACGTACGCGCGCTACTACTAGATGTTACCCAGGGATTAGATCGTGAGTCGCGCTTTTCGGGTCTGAGAGTAATACTACTAATATATCGCGGGCAAGGACTGACGACGACGACATGGTTACATAGTAGATGCTTGTCTTCTTTTTTCTTAGCTTCCCATCTCCATACTATTCGCTTTACCATTTTCTACGAAGGATGCAGAAGCTTCATTTTACTCTGCAGTTTGAATTGCCCAGGTTAGTAATGTTGCACGGCTGTGCCCGGTCGAACAGTCGAACATTCCATCCATTTAGCGCCAGGCAGCTGATTTTTTAGATTTCTCCTGTCAATTCCTACCAACTTAAGTCAAGAAGGTTAGATGGTTTCGGCCGTTATTAGCTACATGTCAAATAATTAGCATATTCTAGGGTAGAATGTTAGAATGAACTTGGCAAGGAATTATTATAGTAATAAAGAAGCTCAAGGACCTTTCATCTTGAATTCTGTTATCATACCTCGAATAGACTTACACATACCGACTTATATACTCCTCTTTTCCGTGATGTTGTTGATTCTTCCATGATATAAACCTTGTCACCTTACAATACGACCGAAACTACCTAATTTAATTATCAGTCACATAGATTACGAGGCCTCTGGTTAAACCAACCAGCCCATATTTGCGATATTTGCGATATTTACGATAGTTGCGAATATGATGACGCAGCGTCCGGCAGTTTACGTGTGGCCCGAAGTTGTGGCTCCGGATATGTCTCCTAAAATCATTGTAGGTAAGTACAGATGTAAGCAAAGATGCACAATTAACCCCTTTCTCTCTCTCTCTCTCTCTCTCACGCACACACACACATTCCCCATCCCCTTGCTTTCCAACATTGAACACACCTCCCTACCGCTTCACCACTAGAGCCTGGAAAGACGCGTGGGCGAATGAGAACGAGCAAGATTTTCCCGGTCCAACAGACACCCACATGGATATTCCCGTCGGGGACCCTGTCATGCGAATACCCGGCATCGAATATTCAGGGCAGCGAGCTTGATGTACATAAAGTACCTTATGTACGACCCCATATTGGGGGCGTTCATGCAGGGACAAATGATACATACGTACAGATCATCTGTACCTACTACCTATGAAGCCGCTATTTCCTACCCCTTGGAGCCTATCTGGCAGTCTAGTTGGGGGGCAGTGATGTCACAGAAGACACCTTGGAACAGACGTTTGGAATCTTTGATCGTTTCTAGTGTACGTTTCTACCGCTTCCAACTGGGGTAGCTGGATTGGTCCAATGTCGATGGAGGAGTTTGAGTTGACCAAATCAATTATGCTTACGTTAAAGTCATCTTATCTCGGTACTTTACGTCGCATATGAATAACCTTATGCTGGATGAATACACTATTAAGAGAAAACCTCCTGGAGAAATTCGCATTAGGGGGGAGGCTGCTACAGTGCTACCTACTAGGAGTCTCTTAACACGTCTTAGGTCTCTTAGGCCTATAAAATTCCCCCAAATTCCTAAAATTCCGACGTGTGTGGAACCGAGATAGGTGGCTTAGCGGACTCAGTCTAACCTATCAGGGGAAGTGGGAGAAGTGGGAGGGTAGCGGTAGCATCCCCAGTCACAGAAAGCACCCCTCAGCAACTTTGGCATATTACACGCTGGAACTTCGTAACTGGAAACTGCAATGGAAACTGGAAACTGGAATTTATTTTGGAGATTGGAGAAATAAGAAACGAAAACACCAAACCTGAGACCGATTCAACAACTGGTTATTGTTATTGTTATTATTTTTATTGTTCTTCCTCCCTTTTTTTTCTGCCAGACACGGACATACACACGGACACACACACGGGGAACTGAGACTTCTCTCACAAAATCAAACACAATCATTCTGCGAAATTGAAAGCTATTCCTAGCTATTTCTGGACCAAACTGGATCATAGGGCAGGTTACCTGGGGGGATAACCTTGCTTTTCTACCTGGCCAGGTCAGATCAGGAACCTACTGCGTGCTGCGTGTTGCGTACTGTGGATTAGGACTCGTTAGAAGGTCCAGGGAAAAAAAAAGAAGTTAGAGAGACACAGGCGATTCTTTTTTTGGCCGCCACTTTTTCCACCTCTCCGCTCTCGTTCGCTACATTCGCTACCTTCTGGAAAATAGGGGACCCCGCCCAGCCCGCCGCACCACTAACTACGTCGTACATACCCGACCCAAACCTTAGGTAGTCTTACTAGACGCCTTCAGCACGCCTGGCGCTCCTAGCACACACCCCAAGCACCACTCACCATCTACCACCCATCACCCATCACCCGTCACCCGTCACCCGTCACCCATCACCCACCTAGCTCACTAACTCCTTACCTTACCATATTACCTATACACATCCACCGTATTACGCCGGTCAACAAGCTGCCCAGGTGGCTTCTCGTTTGACTATTGGCTCACCATACGTGCGGCAGGCTGACAAGTACATTTTTTGTTAATTTTATGCAGCTCCTCACCAGCCTCAGACAAGCGAAGACGATTTCGAAATGCCTAATTTTGGAGCGACTTTTTATCCTGGTGGCTCCGACGACTACTATATGCCCGAAGTAGTGGCACCATCACCACAAAGGTTCGTTTTTTTTTTCTTAAGATAATTCTTATCCTCTCTATCTTTTCTATCTTTGAAACAATTTCCCGCCCAACCAAGACCTTTCCAAAAAAAAAACCCCTACACTGCATCATATGCATCATATACATCATATACTTCCCAATACATCCCATACATCCTACCTATACACCCTACACTGTCATACACCATAACATCATACCGCCATACCGCCATACCTCCGTATCTCCATACAACTCTAGTGTTATGACTTGATTGTCGGCATCTGACCAAACACTACCTGACCCCATCGCCGACCTGACCTAACCTAACATACCCAATATTACCATCTCCCTAACCTTTTACTCTTTTTAGGGTGATGCCAGAAGTTCCCGAAAACATGCAGCAAGGTCTTCAGCGCATGGAATTAGAGGCCAGCTCTGTCGAACCACAAAACGCAGCATCGCAACCTGACTCTGGTCCGCGACACACCCGCGAACCTTCTCTTTCTACCGTCCTGAACACCAGGGTTGGTAGTTTTGGGCAGCAATACCAACAAGGCCGGAACCCCGCCACCGATTATAGTCCCGCAACCAATTACAGCCCGTCCAACTATAGCCCTTTTCAGGAGGCGCAGGATAGTAACCCCCAATTCGAGAGGAATCTCCAAGATATGCGCGAATTACCATCCTTTTCTCCTTTCCCCAAGGTCCAAGGAGAACACATACCTCCTAGCGATGAGGAGAAGGAAGCCGTCTTGGCTGAGAGCCGGCACCATGTCCTCCACTCCAACGACCCCGATATGCAAATTTGCTGGGCTCGCGACGTTTTGTCATTCGTAGAGATAGCCGCCGAGGCCGCCATTCGGGAAGAAGAAGCCACGCGCAGCGCCAATGACCAAGGACTGCCGGTACGCACCGCGACGCCTAAGATCGAACATGAGCTGCGGATCGACGCCATCAATATTGTTAGCTATCTCGCAGATCAGGGCCATCCCGAGGCACTATTCATAAGAGGAAAGTGGTTAGAGTTTGGCAAGTTTGGCAAGCGACAGGACAAAAAGGAGGCATACACTTGTTATTCGACTGCTGCGCAGGCTGGCTGGGGTCGCGCTGATTACCGCATTGGTATGCTTTACGAGAATTCGAATGATATGGACAAAGCCATGAGACATTACCAAATGGGCTTGGAAGCAAAGGACTCGGCGGCTATGTACCGACTGGGCATGATCAACCTCCTAGGTCAGCGGGGCCAACCGAAAGACATAGCACGAGGTTTAGATTTGATACATTCCGCTGCCGACACGGCCGACGAGGATGCGCCTCAGGGTGCTTTCGTTTACGGCATGCTTATCGCAAGGGACCTTCCCGACGTTGTTGTTCCCGATAAAGTCTTGACGTACGATGTCAGTGTTGCTCGACAATACATTGAGAAGGCAGCTTATCTCGGCTTCGCTAAGGCCCAGTTAAAGATGGGACAGGCATATGAATTATGTCAGCTAGGTTGCGAGTTCAATCCCGCTTTGTCGCTACATTACTATGGCTTAGCCGCCAGGCAGGGCCAACCGGAGGCGTCTTTAGGTGTCAGTAGATGGTTTTTGTTTGGATACGAAGGAACTTTCGCGAAGAACGAGGGTCTCGCTTTCAAGTATGCTCAGTTGGCAGCCAAGGCGAAGCTACCGACTGGAGAATTTGCCATAGGTTATTATTATGAAATCGGAATATCGGTTGAGAAAGACCTGCGAGAGGCTCGAAGGTGGTATGAGTTAGCAGCGGAGCACGGCAATCAAGATGCTTCCGAGCGGCTGGAGAATCTGTCACAATCTAAGACATTGTCGAAGCAGGATCACGAAACGACGGCCTTAGCAAGAATCAAGTCGAAGCATGGTTCCCAGAGAGGCCAAAGACCGGACCGATTCAAGCAAATGAACAACCCGATGCCGGCCGTGACCGAAGATAATAATTCGCCCAGGATGTCACCCCAACCATCTCCTAGACTAAGCAATTCTGACCACGCCGGTATGCCTGATCCATCCCGAGTCAACATAGGCGGCGGCAACCGACCACCGGCCTTTGCTGTCAATCTTCAAGGAGGTGGAGCAGTGCCATATCCTGACGATGACAAGCCGACAAACTTGACTCTACGACCCAAGTCATCTGTGCCTTACCCCGAAGACGACATGGCAGGCATGAAGCCGCAGCTATCGCCTTATTACAACCCTACTATTCGAACGTCAGCAAGCCCGGCGGCAGATAGACCAGGAAGCTCTTTTGGAATTCGCACACAGTCCCCCAATGCCGGCGGTATACATCCTTCCCATTCCGCCGGCCAGCTCCCTATTCCCCCAGCTGGCATGGATCCAAACCGTGGCCGGCCTGTTTCCGCAGGTTGGGCACCACAAATCCAGGGTGATTATAGACAATCTAGTCCTGGACCTCGAGCCCAAGGTCGCCCTGTCACAGGACAGTTCGATCAGCGACCGCCTCCGGGGGCATATGACCAACGACTCGCTCAACCTAATGCGCACAATAGACTCACGAAACAAGGCCCACCGTCACCCGGGCAATACCCGCAGGCTGGTTATGGCCCTCGAGAATCATCCTTGCCGCCATCTCATGCACCTGGACCCCGGATTTCTGCAAACCCTTATGATGCGGGTGGTCGGGGCATGCCTTCTCCAACCATGAGTGGTGGAATCGGCGGACCTCATCCCAACTCGTTCCCACAAGGAGGTTTGCCCCAAGGAGGCCCCGGCGGTGCAAGAATATCAAGTGCTGGTAGAGGTGGTGTTCCTTTGAAAGACCGCCCCGGCCCATTGGACAATGTAGGCCGTGCGAGCGCGCCACCTCAACAGGGGAGACCCCCTGCAATGGCAAGCCCACCACCAGCCAGCACTCCGACGTCTGCAACATCCGCGCCGGCTTCGAAGCCTACACCTAAGCCCAGTCAAGGACCCGCTACTTTTGAGGCTATGGGTATTCCCCAAGGAAAGCAAGACAACGATTGCGTAAGTTCAACCTCGCTCTCTATGGCACATTCTAGTTCTGGGAATTTTATGTTGATTCTTAACATTATAGGTCGTTATGTAATGGGTCGAACACGTCTTGCTTAGAATAGATCGGATGCGGATTTCTCAGTTGTTATGATGATACCATTTTTGTTAAAGCACCGACGAATCAAACGAAATCTTTTTTCCCATGTCCTAACAGGACGATATGTCGAACGGCGTGGTTGAGCCAGGTCAAGCTGCCGAGGCTCGTTAGATAGAAGCAGGAACAGGGCATCACATCGAAAAAGAAAATTCATTTCATTAGCATGGAAGAACCAGGGCGTTACTTTATGGATGGACCTAATAGACGATGTACCTAGGCATAGTACGAGTCTTCATAAGAGATGGATGGGATTCCATAGCGAGGGTTGTGGGATATCGGTATGTTCCGGTACGCAGATTTGGCGATGCTTGGATCTCCTCGCGTCGGTTCGTTAATAGACTCTTTGAATACTAACTTGATTATGTTTGAATCGTATCTATGTGTATCGAGTTAAGTGAGCAAAGTGGAGATTGTCTATGTATGAATGGTAATGCATATGTTCTGCAATGTGGTCCGGTGCTAGTATGTAGTTCACTTTAGGTTTGCTTATGTGTTGGTTTGTGTGCGAGTATGGCAAAGGTAACCTTGACCTTGGATACTTGGAAATACACACATCCTCATCTGCGTTGTACTCGAGTAACAAGACGATATGATGAAACCATATCTCAACTCAATCATAATGCCCACCTACTTGTGAGATTGAGCAACACCTGACCTAGGATAAACGAAAAAGGGACAAACAATGTGAGATCCTGTACCATTCTCGGTTTACATATAATAGGTCGGATAATACGTAGATGAATCATTGCACATAGCCTCCATCATCTCGATAGTATCTGTGTAATGATACGAAAGTGGGACGTACCATTGAGTAACGTTGACACGACGTTGTCAAACTTCTACCTCGAGACAACAATCTCAAGCATTTTTGTAAGTCCCAAACTTAGGCTCTGCCTCATTTCTTTCGTCTCACCTCACCATTTACTTATTATCGAATTCAATTGCTCAAGTGCCTCCTCTACCTGAAAGCCTGCAACCAAATAAACACCCTCTCTATACCCTATCAAGAGTAGGCAAGGGGATAATTGGTTTCGACATAGCCAACATGTCTTCGGAAATCAAGGATAAGCAGGGCGAGTTAATTAACAAGGGAGATCATGTGTGAACGAAGATACGCGGCGGCTGCTACGAAGGCGATGTCAAGTAGATCAGCGAGACGGCCGACGATGCTAGAGGCGGGTGTGAAGAACCCGCCGAAGGTAAGGTAATCTAGATTTTGTTCTAATCTTTGGATTTGTGCTAACACGTCGCCTAGGTGCCACCGTGTCTCGCATAATAAGGAAGACAAAGTAAGCGAGCAGGAGACTTAAGATCATGGAATGACTTCCCTAGATCATAGATTTGGCGTTGTGTATTAGCTTTTATAGCAAAATCAACATGTACACTCATACTTGACAATCAGAGGTTCCGGTTCCTAAGATTTAGGTAGTTTCATTGAAGCGTTATAAATAATACCGTCATATCATGCTATGGGAGGGACCAAAACGCCGTCATTGTCAACACCAGCAAATGCCATGCCGCACCGCTCCATTACTCCGTCTTGTACTTCATCACTCGAGTGCACTGTCCTAAATCTATCGTGCTAAAGCAAAGCCACCTTTTCCTGGCCTAGCCCTGAGGGATATCTACCTAGCTAGCTAGCTTAATGCGAGATATACTGGAACACAGCCGAAACTTCGTTCTCCCCGCACTCCTGTCGTAGCAACAGATCCTGTATGGGCATCAGGTCTTTATTGACGAAATGGTTCCAGGTACTGGTGTCACCATAGAGCATGGCCTGTGCCTTGATGTACTGTTTTCCATCCGGTTTGCACCGCTTACACTTGAAGGTATCGTGCGTGTCACTTAGCGTGTCGGGTCTGTACTGGAAGAGCTCCCGTAGACTATCTAGCGAGAAGTGGCGTTCCACGTCTTCGGCCGAGTCGACGACACAGGATGATAGCGACTGTTTGTGAGATTGACGCTGGAAGATCTTCTCTTCGATCGTTCCGGTCGCGATGAAGCGGTACACGAAGCAGTCTTTTTTCTGCCCGTCACGCCACACACGAGCTAGGGCTTGCTGATCGGCAGCTGGGTTCCAGTCGGGATCGAAGAGGACGAGCCGGTTGGCACCGATAAGATTGAGACCGCATCCACCGGCCTTGCTGGAAAGCAAAAACACAAACTCGTCGCCAGTGGGGTCGTTGAACTTGTCGACGAGCTTCTGACGTTTGTTGACATTCATCGTGCCGTCGAGACGTAAGTGGCCGTATCCGCGATGACGGCAGAGCTGAGCAAAGAGGTCAAGCGTTGTGGTGTAGTTGCTGATGAGGACGATCTTGTCGTTTGTGTCCTGCCGAATGCGCGCTAGCATGCGGTCGAGCACCTGCATCTTACCGGAGTACCAAGGCTTGATGTCGCGGTCGCGACCACGCGCGTCTTTGGGCGCATAATCTTCAGGCCAGAATTCTTCACATCCTGGCAGATCCTCCGAGAGATTAAGTAGGTCTGGATGATTGCATAGTTTTTTGAGTAATGTGATAGCCTTAAGGGGCTGACTTCCTTTGCCACGTAGGAGAGCCTGGATATCTGGACTTTTGATGAAGTAGTTGTATAGATCCAACTGGAATGGAGCCAGATTACAGAACACAACATGTTCGTATTTGACGGGGAGATATTTTGATAGGATATCATTCGTACGTCGGATGATGAATTTGTTGACGATACCTAGTAGCTCAGTTAGGCATTCATCTCCCTTCTTGCGTTCGGCTTCGCCTGCATCTGCATCTCGGCCTCGCAGAATAGGCAGTTCAAATCGCTTTCGGAACTCGAGCCGGTTGCCAAGTAAGCCAGGATTTGCAAAGCTAATGAGCGAAAAGTATTCCGAAAGATCGTTCTGGATGGGTGTACCAGAAAGAATTACTCTTCTGGTGACCCTGAGGTTGTTCAAGGCCGTGAATGTCTGGCTGTCTCCATTCTTCAACCGATGGCCCTCATCACACAACATCAATCCGATCTGCGTGTTCTTGAGCTCCTCGACATTCAGACGAAGCGTTTCGTAGGAAACAATAATAACCGGCCGGGTGACTGCGCGACCGGTCGAAATAGCCCATTGGCGTAGCTGTCTAGTCAATTCTTCCTTGGATGCTTTACCATCAATTGCAAAGGGTGTGATAGCATCTGCGCCCAGCCATTTTGTAAGCTCATTGGCCCAATTTCGGACCAAACTGGAGGGGCAAGCGACGATCGCTTTCTGAATTGTCGTCTTTCCGGCATCTGGGGATTGTTTGAGGAGGGTCCATAGAAGTGTGATGCATTGTAGTGTCTTTCCTAGACCCATTTCGTCGGCCATAATACAGCCATTGGCCTTCTCGTCTATCATACCAGTAACACATTTATACATGAATTTGACACCTTCAATCTGATGTGGTCGTAACACCTTAGCAAGCTTGGGATCGATAACGACCGGTACTCTCGGATGTTCATTGTCGACCTTCTTCCTGATACCTAGAATTTCAGCCAGACTCTTGTGAACTAAAGGCGCGTCCAATTCTTCCTTAGCTGCCGCCTTGGGCTCATCTTCTTTCGGGCTGTCTAGTACTTTTGGCTTATCATCAATAGTTGGATCGTGAAGGACGATTGCGAATTCTCCACTTGGATCGTGTAGTGGTTTCGCCACGAAAACCGCTCCCTGTCTCAGGCCAAGTGTTGGCGGCGGACGATTTGGATTGTATGCTGCGCTGTTTTTATTGATTAAAGGCACACAGAATGCCTTTTTGAAGACCTTATCCTTATCTTTAGCTTGAAATACGGGGAAACGGTTCACATCGCGGTTCGCTAAAGCTAGTCGGTCGGCATTCGTATACGGTTTATCCTCATCATCATCGCCACCAGCACCTTTATAATCGACCCTCTTTCGTTTCCGAGCTGGACGGTCGGTAGCTGGAGTTCTCGTAGCAGAACCTGGGCACTTGAATGGCTTAAATAATTGGTCTACGGACTTCTGCGAATGGAGGCGTTTTCCGGGAGCGGTGTTCGGCCTTGCTATAGGAATGGAAGGAGTGCTCGCCCTATGTGATATTTGTGTTATTAGTAATTGGATGATAGTATCGACGAGGAGATGATTAAATACATTTTCCCAACTCCCAACTGGCACGCCTTGGAAGAGAAGCTGTTTTAAAGTACGCTACAGCAGAAGAAAAATGAAGGTCTAAATTCTAGAATTATGTAGGATTTGCCATTCAAGTTGGTCAAGTTGGAAAGAAGTTAGAAGTTGCAAGGTTTAGGCAAATCGAGAGTCAATTAGTAATGAATGATTAGGTAGAGATATTGTTGACTTCGGGAAAGCGCGACGCGGCAAACTGGGATCTAGCGGGGAAATGACACCAAGTCACATGATTTAAGTGTCAATGAATATTATGTAATACAGCCATTGGCTCCAAATCCATACCTTGTCCCGCCGTCGAATCGGTCGCCATTCGTGTAACTCTCCAACGAACTTCAGTCTTCCACGGAATAGTTCCGACTTTCAGGAAGCAAGCGGTATCACCCGATGTTCCGAACTTACGGTTCGGTTCCTGGCAAGAATGGCGTCTTTACCAATCCAAAAAGCTATTAATAATCGAGCTCCGCCCTTTAGAGTTAGCCCCGTTTCTCCCCCGCCACGTTGAAGCGCTATCACATGGATCCTGGAGATGGAGGGCCTATTCTTAGTGTCCCTCTTCTATGGCGGGGGTTTACTGGGTAGGTCTTTGACTATACTCATATCATATTCTAAACTAGGCTTATCATATTCGAAAATTTACGGTGATACTCATGTCTACTATTAAGAGAAGTCTGACATAATTCATGCTTATCATTGCATGCATGGATGCTTCATGTCGGTTGATAAACCCTGCTGTTACCTACAACCCCTACAGCCCCTCAAGCCTTTGTCCTTATCTTTGTGCTACCCCCTACATCCGGCGAGTTGTCGATGGAGCCGGAGGTCACGATTCGAAGACTAGGTACTGGATATTCAAAGCTAGAGCATGTCCG
Source organism: Rostrohypoxylon terebratum (assembly GCA_022497145.1). Taxonomy (NCBI): domain Eukaryota; kingdom Fungi; phylum Ascomycota; class Sordariomycetes; order Xylariales; family Hypoxylaceae; genus Rostrohypoxylon; species Rostrohypoxylon terebratum. The sequence continues at coordinate 47,810 of MU385905.1, read as the reverse complement.
CTGACTTCTGGGCTGGCTACATCAGCGGTGCTGTTGGCATATTAATCGGCAACCCGCTGGATCTCATCAAAGTACGCTTGCAAGCTCGTGATGCTATAGCTACTCAGTCAGCCACGTCGTATGCTCAACAGTTCGAGAGCAAGTCTGCTTTGGTGGCTGGGACTGCCGCACCCGTTCTCGGATATGGAGCCCTGAACGCACTGCTATTTGTTTCATATAACCGTAGTGAAGCCGCTCTCAACACCGCGTTTAATACGCGATCGAATCTTTGGACGACATGGCTAGCTGGGGCTATTGGAGGTCTTGCTACGTGGGTTGTGAGCACTCCTACTGAGCTGATAAAATGCCGTGCTCAGCTGTCTTCGCCTCCCAAATCAAGTCGGACCATCGCCAAGCAAGTTTTGAAGACAGAGGGTATTAGAGGTCTTTACTTCGGGGGAGTCGTTACGGCACTGAGGGATAGCATTGGATACGGGTTTTACTTCTGGTCCTATGAGTTGACTAGTAAGTGGGTCGAGTCTACCCGGCCGAACGCCTCTGCTTTCTCACAAGACGCGGCCAAAGTCTTACTCTGCGGGGGCTTAGCTGGTGTTGTCACTTGGGCTAGTATATTTCCCCTTGATGTAATCAAGACTAGGGTTCAAGCGCAAACTTTTGGTGCGGAAACAACGTCTTTACTTGGTTCTTCTCATCTCGGACAGAGGCGCCTGGGTGCGATCGAAATAGCGAGAGATGCATATAGGGAAGGGGGCACGCGAGTATTTTTCAGAGGCTTGACTATATGCAGTGTTAGGGCCTTCTTCGTCAATGCGGTTCAGTGGGCTGTGTATGAGTGGATCATGCTTGAACTTGGCCAGGGGAGGGACAAAAGATTGGAGCCTATGTAAGGCAGACGACAACATCAAACCCCGAACGGAATGACTGTATTGATACTACTGAAAAGCGACTAAGCGACTCGGATTGCGACAACTTTTTACTGTTGAAGTACCTGTTCACCAAGCCGAGAAAACGACATTTACCACCCGTACTTAAAGGATTGTGCTACCACTATGTGGCTCTGATTCATATTCTTGTCTGCCTCCTTCTAATATCGGCCGTCTCAAAGCTCCACGTCATCGACAACCTTTACTCGCCTTGTTTAATTGATTTCTCGTCGACGTCAGGATCCTCCACGGATGGCTTACTAGCAGCGTATGGCTTGGCACGACGTCGCGGGCGTGACTCCTGGTCTGTTTCTCGCTTGGAATCATCCACCGAGGCCTCTTCTAATCTCTTGAGGCGATCGCGCAAGCTAGCATTCTTCTTCTTGAGTTTCTCCTCTCGGAGGCTGGCGGTATAAGCTAGGCCTCGATCTGCGATCGCAGTCGTGGCCTCGTGGAACTCGGCAATGAGGTCCTTGATGCGTCGCTTGCGCTCCTTCAAGTCCGCCTTGGTCTCGCGGATCTCTGTTACCGCATCATCAAGTATACCCGCGGCACGTGCGAGACTCGACTTGAGGTCTTCTAGTTTCTCGTCTTCTTGACATGTCTTCGCAATCTTGGCTCTTGGAGCCTCGAATTCTGACTAGATATAGTGAGTAATGGGTTCTCTAGGTCATGATTCAGAGCTAGATCAGGAGTGAATATGACTTACGTCGGTTCTGGCCCGCTTGCGAGAGCTCGCTAGGCCTGGATTCCCGGCTACGTGCCTGGCACCGGCTGTTACAGCTATTAGACTTTAGAGCGAACCCGAAAGCTATGTGGCTACTTACTGTTGTTTTCCTCGGGCATATATGGCATATTGGTATATAGATGTTAGAGTATCTTAGAATGACCAGATTTTCATGGAATTGTTGAAGAAGGAAGAATTCTTGACTCTGCCAGATTGTGAATGATTGAAATGCATATTTCTCAGTTATATAATATCTTTCCTACCTAGCTGGTGTGAATTTGAGCGTGAATGTGAGCGTGAATGTGATGAATCTACCTATGTTACTGCGCTAATGTCATATCCCTACTATCTTATTGGCCACGAATAAGCACCCGGGGTAGCTACAGCCTACAGGATTATGAATTTGCTTTTGAGGTACCTGTGACGTTTTCACGACTAATCTATTGCTATTTATGTACTGAAGGGATGCAGGAACTAACCTAGCGATATCGTATGGAGAAAAGTCTGCTAGTAAACCCTGTCTTAAGCAGGTGCCGCCGTTCTCTTCTTATTGCTATAACAACCTTGAATTTGTGAATTGGAGTGCATCTTCGAGATTTCCAGATGCTTGATTTGGCGCTTGCACAAATGATTATATAATAACTTACTAATCAGATCCAGGCTTTTATGTAAATACACTTAAAGTCTTACATAATAAAACTAAGCTTGGTCTTAGTCATTATTGGCTTGGCGTTGATGCCGGGTTCCCGGTCATTGAGGGGTCCTTAAACTTTGAATTGTTTCAAACCGGCGATGACGTATGTTCTTCAGCTTCAGGGTCCTGCAACAGGCAACCTCAACCCGTCTTTTCAAGTCGTTGCCTATCTAGGTCCTAGGTCCTAGTTAGTTACTTACTTACTTGAAGTTACTTGAAGTAACCTTAGAATATTATTCATTCTCCAATTACCTATCTAAATATTGACCGCCAACTTTGAAAAGATCCCTCAAAATCATGGCGACATTTTTTCGAGGGAAGCAGGCAGGTATGCAAAATGACCTGTCTGCTAACATTATCCCAGGATCTTTCGCCCCGGACGATCGTGCGCGATATGGAATCAATTCCCAGATTAGGTGCGCTACCCATCAACTCAACCCGTCGACTGATGTCGGATGTACCTAGCAAGTCGTCGCGAACGACTTGTGTTTTACCAACCTAGGTCCTAAGTAGGGCCTAAGTAGTTTGCTGTGGTCACCAAGTCTAACTAACCATGGTAATATAGCTGTATCGCTTTTGAGCCGATCCAGTCTCTTCTCGCTGTTGGTACAAATGAATCCAAATTTGGTAGCGGAAGAATATACGTCTTCGGGCAAAGTCGTGTTCAGAAGATGCTGGTTCCATCTCGATCATGCTCTTTCGCAGATATCCAGTTCTGCGCTAACCGCTTGGTTAGTCTCGACACCAAGAATGAGGTAGGGATATGGGATCTAGATACGGGTAAACGTATCACTGGCTTTCGTACTCCAGGTGTCGTCTCATGTATGCTTACCGACCCTATGCTGGACTGGTGCTTCCTAGGCATGCAGAACGGTGAGATATGCGCTTACGATCTGGATCGGGAACGCATGTCATCCTTTCGTCTTCCTAATTTCTGGGCAGAGAAGGACCCCAAGACCAGGGCCGTTGCCCTAGTTTCGATGCAACTCCACCCTCGCGATATAGGAAAACTCCTAATCGCTTATACCCATGGTGTGGTAGTGTATTCGTTCAAACAGAACACACCTAATAAGTTTTTCGAATACGAGGTACCACCGGGTGCCCCAGGCGGTTCAGGTACGATGGTGGAGTCTATGAGACGGCCAAAAGTCACTCACGCCCTCTGGCACCCCACCGGTACTTTCATACTGACTGCCCATGACGATGGTAGCTTGGTATTTTGGGATGCGAAAGATGGGCGTGTGGTAATGGCGCGAACGTTTTTCGAAAGCAATATCAACCAACCCGTGCCAAATCCAACATCATCAGCCCCAAAGCACCCGTACATACGCATTGCCTGGTGCTGTAAACAGAACCCAGAGGATAGTGGGCTGCTTATTGCAGGTGGACAGAAGTTAGATGATCCTTCTAATGGACTTACTTTCATTGACCTTGGGGTTACGCCTAACTATGCTACTTCATCGTGGCAAATCCTATCGGAGTATACGAAAGGTAAACGAACAAATTCGCTAGAGACTCCCCCGGGAGTTGAAATCACGAATTTCTTCTTGATTCCACGCCTGTCTCCCCACTTCGCTGGCGCACAGGACCCGATTGCCGTCATGACATTGCTCGCATCAGGAGAGCTTCTCACGTTAAGTTTTCCGAGTGGCTTTCCTATCTCGCCGACAAATCAACTTCATCCATCTGTCTCGTTTGTCCACCCATTTGCTACGAAATTCGCGGTTACTACCCTCGATCGTAGCAGGTGGCTTGGGATGGTTGAGACTCGAAGCCAGGGTGAGCCATTGCTTAAGGGAGGTGCGCAGGCACCGCATCCGCGCCGGCGATTCGAAGGGCGAACCATCATTCAGGTTGCTCATGCGGACAGCACAATCCGAATTTGGGATGTAGGCCATGGTGACGAAATCGAAAACCCTTTGCAGTTACAAGTCGATATTGCGAGAGCCCTTGACCGTTACGAAGACATAGAGATCACTGCTATGACACTGGCTTCAACTACTGGTGAATTCACGGTTGGCACAAACAAGGGCGAGGTGGTAATCTACAGATGGGACGGTAACAAGTACTTCAACAACCCCCCAGATCAGAAAATCAACTCAAACCCTGGCGGAATAACAGATATCAGTGCAAGGGCAGAACCTTCCCTTAAGATGGGGCTCATGCCGTATGCATTATATGAGATGATGCAAGGACCGATACGTGCAATAAAACTCTCGGACGCGGGTTTCCTCGCTATTGGATCTGAGAACGGTTTCATCAGTATCATTGACCTTCGAGGACCATCCATCATGTTCCAAGCGTCCATGGCAGAGTTTACGAAGCAAGAGAAGCGAGCCTCTTTTATAAGAAGCCGCTCTAGCGCATCGACGAGTAAAGAATGGCCGGTGGTGATCGAGTTCGGTGTTATGACACTCGACGAGGACAAATATTCAAGCATATGCTGTTTTGTTGGCACAAATATGGGCAAGGTTATAACATTCAAGTTATTGCCATCTGCCACCGGATACAATGCTACCTTGGCCGGCGTAGCGAATTGTAATGATAGGGTGGTATCTATATGTCCTATTGTTGCGGATACCGGAAAACCTGCGTTTGCTACAGCCCATGCAGTTGCTGGACTTCGGGAGGGTAAGCATGTGAACGGCTTGCTTGTGGTTGGTAAGTGACCCTTATGTAAGAAGAATAATACTTAGAGCAAATGCTAATCATTTCTTAGTCACGCAAAGCGAAGCTCGTATTTTTAAACCAGCAACGGCAAGGGGAGCATCGAAATCTTTTGATGATTACCTTTGCGATGCTGCTACGGTGACTGAATATGAATTACATGGAATGGCATTGGTAGGTGTTTTTGGAGACCGGATGATGAGAGCGTTCAGTCTGCCGGGTCTCAAGGAGCTCGGAAGTTATCCGCTGCCCATGATGGATGGTAGCCGAGCTAGCAACTCGGCGATAACGGAAGACGGCGAGGTATTCTGCTGGACAGGGCCATCTGAGCTTGCGGTTCTTCAGGTGTGGGGCACTGGTGAAGAGATCGAGAATACGGCCGACAAGCTCATCAACCCCGATCTTGCAGTTCCGCCGAGGCCTACTATATCGAACGTCCAGTGGATCTCTGGTACGCAGTACGTCTCGCCGACGGATCTAGATCTTCTCATCGGTGGCCCCGATCGGCCTCCTAGCAAGCGAATGATGTCTGCGACGGCAGCGATTCAGCGAAATCTTGACTCGGGACCTGACTCGGGTTATACGGGCACTGGGAGTCAAGAGGGCTGGGGCGAGTACCTTACCAGGCAGCTAAATGAGCGAACAGAGAAACTGAATCTCATGAGTGATAGCATGGATTCTGCGGCCGACGCAAGCCAAAAGTGGGCCGACGATGTTGGCAAGTTCGTCAATCAGCAGAAGAGAAAAATGCTCTTTGGGAGTATTACAAGCAAGTTCGCTTAGAGTTCATATATTCCCGTGATGACTTGGTGGAGCTTCTGATTTAGGTATTAGGGACTACGGAGTTATGAGAGTGGTGGAGCAAGGGTATTCCCAACTACGTCGGCGACGTAGGAATTTTATGACTATTGATAAGCATTTCTTTTTGACTTTTAATGTTATATTCACAGGGTTAAACAAAAACCAAATCCAAATCTTACGCTATTATAAAGCTATTATTGGAAAATGCGAGGCATTTTGCGGAATCGATACGCTCGATTTTATCCTCCAACGGTAGATTTCTCGCATTCTGCCGCAAATGAACGAACTCAATCAGGCAAATCAGGCTCGGTTATTAGAACCGAAGATTTGATCTGATTGATCCTGCATATTGTTCACCTGCAGGACCTTAGATCTCTGGCACACGCATACGGTAATTGGTTCCGCCTGTAGGTCTAGATGGCGCGATCGCCTCCACTTTGAGTGTGAGAATTACTTCTAATATACTGTTTACTTAAACAACATTGATTATCACTTACTCTCCTTTCAGGATCGTTAAGATTTTTATTATACCTCTGGTCGTTCTCGCGACCTTGGTGAGGTAAAATTACCGAAACGAGATAGCCGTGACTACGATGCGCTGCTCTATAGCGGCCCTCCTCCTTTCCCTGGCCGCGCGCGGCGGGGCGCAGGAGAAAGCTACGTTTGACCCGTATTACCCATCGCCATGGGGAACGGGCGGTCCTGGATGGGACGAGGCGTACGAGAAAGCGCGCGAGTTCGTTAGCGGACTCACGTTGTTAGAGAAGGTCAACTTGACAACTGGGACGGGGAATCAAGCCGATTTGTGCACCGGGAATACGGGCTCAGTGCCGAGGATCGGGTTCAGGCATTTGTGTCTCCAGGATGGACCGGTGGGGGTTAGGTATAGTAAGTTGAGATAAACTAGGGAGGCTGGGGAGGGGAGAAGAGATGTGATATATCTGCTAGGAAAGGGCGTAGGTGAATGGGATGCTGATCACTTTGCGAATTGACAGCCGATTTCAACTCCGTATTCCCAGCGGGTATCAGCGCGGCAGCTACCTGGTCACGGTCTCTGCTCCGAAAAAGGGGTGAGGCGATTGGTGCGGAGTTTGCAGGGAAAGGGATAGGTAAGAGATTCCTATTCGATTTTTTTTAAATCTAATCTACGGCATTTAACATATATATATCACCTTATTTCACTGAAAGGTAGCTGGGTAGGAACTGATCACTTGACTCATAGATGTTCACTTGGGCCCCGTAGTCGGCCCTCTAGGTCGCGACCCGCGCGGCGGCCGCAACTTCGAAGCCTTCGGCCCAGATCCCTACCTCTCTGGCGTGGCGGTCGCCGAGACCATCATCGGGAACCAGAATGCAGGCGTCGTGGCCAGCGTAAAACATTACGTGTTGAACGAACAAGAACACTTTCGTTCGGGCATAAGCACAAATCTGGACGACAAAACGATGCATGAGGTGTACTTGTGGCCTTTCGCGGACGCGGTGCGATCTGGGGTCGGCAGTGTCATGTGTTCGTATAATCAGATCAACAATAGTTACGCGTGCGAGAACTCGTATGTGCTGAATAAACTGCTGAAGAGCGAGTTGGGGTTTCAAGGGTTTGGTGAGTAGTAATAACTGATGATTTGGGAGGGTTGGTCAACTATGGATGGGCTAGCTGACTGGATACTTATATTGACAGTGGTTTCCGATTGGGGCGCCCAACACAGTGGCGTCGCGAGCGCGCTGGCTGGCTTGGATATGACGATGCCGGGCGAAGGTTTCGGAGCGGAGGGATACTCGTCGTTCTGGGGAGGTGCTTTGACCGAAGCTGCGCTCAGGATCGATATTCCGCAGTGGCGACTAGACGATATGGCTATCAGAATCATGGCTGCTTTCTACAAGGTTGGTAGGGACACGAATCAGATCGACATCAACTACTCGTCCTGGACTCTTGAGACTGAGGGGCCTCGATATTGGGCAGCGAAGATGGGAAACACAACTGTAAATCAGCATGTGGATGTCCAAGAAAAGCATGGTGAATTGATTCGAGAGATGGGCGCAAAGGCTGCGGTTCTCCTTAAGAATGTGGATAAAGCCTTACCTCTGGTCGACGAAACAGTCATCGCAGTTATTGGCGAGGACGCACAGGATAACCCGGACGGACCAAACGGTTGCGTTGATCGCATCTGCAACAATGGAACCCTTGCTATGGGGTGGGGCAGCGCGACCGCTGAGTACCCCTATTTAATTTCGCCGGCTACAGCCCTTGAGAAGCAAGCGGCGGAGGATGGCACAACTTTCATCAATGTTAAGGGTAATTTTGACCTCGAACTCGCCAAGTCAGCCGCGAGAGACGCGTCGGTTGCCATCGTATTCGCCAATGCGGACTCGGGAGAGGGATACACGACACTTGATGGTAATTTTGGCGATCGTAATAATTTGACGCTCTGGAAAGGCGGCGATGAATTGATCGCGGCCGTCGCGTCTGAAAATACTAACACTGTGGTTGTTATACACAGCGTCGGGCCAGTACTGATTGACCATATCAAGACAAACCCGAACGTCAGCGCGATCTTGTGGGCAGGTCTCCCGGGACAAGAGTCTGGGAATTCGTTAGTAGATGTGCTGTATGGTAAAGTGAACCCGCAAGGCCGCACGCCGTTTACCTGGGGCAAAGCAGCCGAAGACTGGGGTATCGAAACACTTGTTAACTCAACTTCACGCGAACCGCAACAGGACTTCTCTGAGGGCGTGTTCATCGACTACCGGTACTTCGACCAGCACGGCATCGAGCCCAGCTTCGAGTTTGGCTTTGGGCTCAGTTACACTAGCTTCAACTACTCGGGTCTGACGGCTGAGGTACAGGACGTAGGCCCGTACATTCCTACGAGTGGGGAAACGCCGCCGGCGGGCATGTACGGATTCTTAGACATGGAGCCGAGCAACGCCGTGACACCGGAGGGGTTTGAGAAGATACCGCGGTTCATTTACCCCTACATCAATAACGCGACTCTACCCGATACTGCGGTCGACATCCCCGAAAACAGCCACAACAGGTCCGCTCAACCGTTATTGCCGGCGAGCGGTCCGTCGGGCGGAAACCCGGAGCTATACAAGGTTCTTTATGTCATTAGTGCGGATATTACGAACACAGGGGAAGTAGCTGGGGCTGAGATCCCTCAACTTGTGAGTAACCTCTATTACTTACTTACCACCTACCTGTCCTTTTATAGATCTTTGATAGGTAGCTAACATGTGTATTAGTATTTCTCGCACGGTGGACCAAATGAGCCGAAGGCCGTGCTACGCGGATTCGACGAGATATTCCTCGAGCCTGGGGAGACGAAGAAAGTCGTGTTCAATGTGACATACCGTGATCTAAGCAACTGGGATGCCGAGGCTCAGGACTGGCGTGTTACTGAATACCCCAAAACGGCATATGTCGGGGCGAGCTCGAGGGACTTTAGGTTACAGGCAGAGCTGCCTATTCCAGAGTGGTAGTTTTACTGATTTTCAGAATTTGGACGATATTTTCCATGTCGCTTTGATATTTACATCCAATGCGTGTGAATGTCCCTAGACCCAAACTCCTTAACATGCTAGGTTACGCTAGAAGTCGGGCACTCAATTGTAATTACCCCCGAATCCAAGACTTCCCCGACAGCTTCCTGAATTATTTAGTAGGGCCCAATGATCCAGTTAGAGAATTGTACCCCCTGAGGGATATGTTGCTGCGAAGAGCCTTGTGAATTATCTTGCGAGGGGCCCGCTCGGGAAGACTCTGGCTGCGAAGCTGGTTGTGAGGTTCTGTTATCCCGTCGACGTCCCGTTGAACCAGTGAAGTGCGTTACCATGTTCATGACATGCATGTCGAACAACCCCGTTCTTTCATGGACAGCGACGGTTATTCTCCTGATTCTGGCACGGTTGAACTCGTTTCTATACTCCCCGAGCATTTTAATTTGGCCCTCGACGAATGGATTCCCTGTAACAAGTTCTTCCCATCCTGGACTATTGGGCCCACTGTCATGTGTTAGCCATGTTGTCAAGGATAAGAAGGCGTCGTATCAAGAATAGGGGTCGGGTGATTGGAGATTACTCAAACCTACTGCGGGGATATATTAGCTCACGCCTACAAGTATCCAGATAATAGAATTATACCAAATGAATAATAGTCCAACCGCTGTCCGGAAACTGCTGTCCTCTCGCCTCGAAGGCCTCCCGAATGCAGCCCATAGCGGCCTCGTTGGTGATGAACATGGTAGCAATACTTCTGAGAGAGGCCAACTCTTCCCCTGTGGCTCTCCAGTTATCAACAATCATATCCCTGTGCTTCATCCTTGGCAATGGTAACAACTCTATGTTAATGTGGCTCGTGATATAGAGATGGTTTGCGGCGGAGACGGTATAGTCGCATATTTTAACATCTCCTCGTCTGATCTCGAAGTTCTCCCAGTATGAAGGGTCTCTGAATTCGGCGCGCGTCCATTCCAAAACATGCTCTATCCATAGTGGTTCATTCTCAGTAGTGAGTCTCCTCAAACCGAAAAGCCGGATAGGTAGATTATGCGAGAGTGACATGGTTGACTACTTGATAACAATGTATTTCGCTGAGAGAATGTACTTTGAGGCGAAGGTAATGATCCAAGAGAAGGGTTGGATAAGGGGTCTTTCAAAGAGTGTCGACTTTCTACAGTTATGTTCATGTACAATGCGTAGTAGCACAAGTTAGGTAACAAGTAGTAGCAGAGTCGCGGACGACGATATGGCGATGGTTGATGTTGACCCTCAGTCAGCACCTGCCTCGCGACGTGCGTGAATCAGGATCTCTACTTCTTGTCTAGCCGCGGAAGCCGGAGTAATTCATCAGTGAGTAAAGCACGACCCTATTGTAGCTTCTCGTTATTTAAGAATCTCATTAGCGCCAAGTAAGAACTAGGTGGCTAAACATGATCGACAGTACGACCGAGTAGTCGCGGATTGTACTACCGTTTCCTTGACCTGTTAGGTGTGATTTCTATAAGCTTTATTTTTAGCTAAGGTTTGCCAATGGAGGTTAGATAATCAAAAAATATAACGAACCGAGAGCAAGTGGTACCTGGATTGTTCAAAAGGGGGGACGGTCGTGTTGGGCGGATGCATATGAGTGGCTAGAAGAGCATTATAACTGAGGTTTCGGATGCCGCACATTTTATGCGACTTGAAAGTAAAGTGGAATGAAAACTATATCGAAAAATGGGAATATCGGGCTTGATTTATCCTGCAAGAAAGCCTTTGGCAGGCCGGTCTTTACCTACCCCTTTTCATGGAAGAGGCATATGGGCAATCTAGTATCAAGCTACCGCTGCATATGATATCCCATACATAGTCAAATCGTCTTAATGTCAATGTCAATGTCAATAGGAACAATGCTCAGTTGCAATCAATCCATTGTGCCTTTCAGGTCAGCACAAAGGGGGTCTTGTTCAAATCCCTTTTACCAATAACAACGCCATTGTCAGAATCACCTTGCATGACAAACACAATGTGCTTGTATCTAGCATCACCCATAGTAAAGGCCAGAAAGGCCATACGATAATGTGTATAAATATGATGGAGTCCCGACGTCTATTCCACGTTCTCGTTCGGCAGCACAACAGCAAACGCTCGAACCAACACCACCATAAACATATCTATTCCACAATTCTACACAAGCACATAAATAAACCTTTAGAAATAAACCATCCCATATGGCTGCTTTTTCCAAGACTTTCATTCGCGGCGCCCTTATCTCCATCGTCATCCTCACTCTCATCGCTGTTGCCATGAGCCACCCGACGAACGAGACGGGCCTCTCTGGTCCTACTAGTATCAGCGTTGGAAATGCCGTGCCTTCTACCTTGAATACGCTTGCTCTAATAGCTAATAATTTCAACCACACCATCGGCTTCATCGGCCAGGAGGACCACAAGTCCGGCATCAACGCCCACGAGACTGTCCCTCACCACAAGCCTTGCACTAGTGCTGCCGTCAAGCCCGCTTCCATGATGTCGAGGATTTTCTTCACTACCCTTATCATCTTCGCGCTGGCCTTGATCTTGCGCAAGTAGGTTATATAAGAACCGGAGTCGTAAGTCATAGCCCTGGAGGTGAGTAACCTAACCTAGATACCAACCCTGGTGGTGAGTAGGTAGATACAATCTTGGTGGCGTTAGTTCGCATACATAGTATGTTTTAAAGCTTAATATAATGTTTAGCTGTTTGCTGAAAACAAAGGAGCATCGATATATATGTTGTGACATGTAAGTTTTGGCGAAATAAGTTGACTTTCTTGAAATGATGAAAAGTGAATTGCTTTGCAATCATGATTATTGCAAGTAATATCTGACTAATCTGCTTAATAATGCCTTACTAATCATGGAAGAGAAAAAGGGGTGGAGGAATAGTAAGTATTAGGGATGAATTGTTGTTGTCAATGAATGATGGGAGGTCAAGATGTATCGTGGCATGTATATAAATACATAATAAAAGGTGGATATTGGGAAGGGTGGTGATAGATAGATACTTGACATTACCTAACAAAAGGGCAAAAAGGACAGGTGAACAACCGTCCTCTTGGCCCAGACTCAGGTATTTAAGCGGCTCCCGAGCTTCTGCGCCCCCTTTTGTCGGGCATTTCTTTGCAACTGCCCTTTCGGGCCCTAGGTCTTTTACTGGACTGAGCCGCCTAGGTGGATCGAACCCTAGCCCTGCCATTCCAGGAGGGCATCGTGGGGTAAGTGTTGTTTCTGAGGCATCAACCATTTGACCACTTGGCCATTTGGTGTCAAGCCGCCGCACTTTTTCGTTGGGAACTAGTCACTTCTTAGTGTATATATGTCTGAAGTAGGTACCGTGCTACTTGTCGCTTTCCCTGGTACTCTGGTACCTGATATTGGATTGGTCAGCTGACCATTGTCAAGAGGCCAGCGCGTCGTGGACGTCCGAACATGTATTACTTTATGCCAAAGGATACGTATGTATATACGTGTAGTAGATACCATTTCATGAAGTGCCCATCCGTCTGAGGCAATTGTAGTGGTTTACAATGGTTTCTCCTGCTTTTGACACTACAGGCTGGTTTGGTAATAGGCACGTAGACGAGATCGATAGGCATTCTCTATGCGAGTATCACAACACTATCTCCTACGCAAGTCATTTGCATAAATTCATATTGGGGTTCACCACCACTATACAGATCACCGCCTAGCAAGACAAACGCAAATCTCATTTTCAGCAGACTTGTTACAAATTCTGACCATACACTTCAAGAGAAGCTATGCTACCTCTTTAACCAACACAAAAGGAGCTCATTCTCAACAATTCCTCAGCGAATCTCAGTCAAATGTTCCGATAGTTCCTTGCAAATCATCAAAACACATCTCTTCCCCTTCACTTTGTTCTGCGCCTGGTGGAACGCTTGCCGCGGGTTGCACCCGGAGACGGGGGCCCGGAATCCGAATCGTCTTCTTCCTCTTCCATCTGGCGCATATCGGACTCGTCATATTCAATGGTGATGTGCTCCTCATCATCTTGAACTTCCGCGGACGGATCGTAGTTTCCAAGATCCATCATTTCTTCACCCACTTCCTCGTCATCATCGGCTTGCGTCCTTCCAACAGGCACGAGTCCCTTGCGACGTCGAACGGTGTCTGCACGACGGAAGAACGGGCTATCTTCGTTTAATGGCTTTCCATTGCACAAAAAGCCCATCGGAGTATGCGTGAAGTCTTGCCCACGGCGACGGACCGCCAGATACTCCTGCGTGAACGTGTATGGTTTAGATGTGAGGCCTCTGAGCCTTTGGAGAGTGCCTGGTCGATTATGAGAAGCGACGTTTCGCGGCTTCTCTGGGTCGCTCGATACTTCGGCAGAGGCGGTTTGCTGGTCAGTTGTGTCCATCTCCGAACTATCAACTTCTTCCATTCCAGTTGTGGTTAAGTCAATTCCTAGCATATTGCAAATGCTATTATACTCAGACCAATCGAAGTAAAGCCTTCCTGCAAAGAAACCAAGCTCGGTGGTAAGCCATTCAGGAGGCTGCCAATCTTTAGAAATGGGTGGCATAGTGTAATAGCTCAACTTGTTGAAGTGCATCATGCGTCTAGTGACAGGTGCTGCATAAGTCAAAAGCCGACTTGGGTTTCTTTTGCCCTCTCTTTCCATCTCCTGTATGATATGGATCAGATGTTCGGCTTCTTCCGGTGTCACAATAATCGCGGTCTCAGGGGATCTTGTATGAAGAATCCACTGGACGGGACGCTTTGATTAGATAATTAGTATGCTAATTTGACTCGGGAGACATAGAGGAGAGGAGCTTACCATGAAATTGTCATTGGCTGTCTCGAAAATGAGTTTGACGGTTCGTTCGAATTCGCTCGAAACAAAAAGTTGAGAAGAGCTAATGTCGGGATTCACCTTGTATTTCCTCCCAAGAGCCGTCTTTGACAATGACTTCAAGATGTGGATAAACTGATCTGACCCAGCAGGTATTCTACTTGTCTTTGCAAAGGTTTCTAGATCTCTGTGGAGACCGGGAAACTTGTAAGGAGTGTATGGAAGTGGTTTTTTTACTTGTCGTACTGCCTCGACTTCACGCTCCATCTCTCGTTGCTGTTCAACCTCCTGCAAGGCCGAGGCATGAACAGCTTGACCTGTATCTTGAAAGTTTTTCTTGCGAGTTTCGAGTTCTCTGACGAATCCTGCTATTGTCGGATTTGACTTCAGCGAGGTATCTGCTTTTGCCCTGGTCTGAGGCCCGTAAAGCTGTGATAACGTTTGCCGTTCCTTGTGTTTGATAGCATTTATGAATGACGTCCTATGATCATCATCGACCAGGAAGTTCGGGAAATCCTCGGCTGCTTGCATACGGTTGCAATAGTCGGTGCCCTGAGAATAATAAAGAGGCTGCAGCTGTTCAATGCCATCACAGGTATTGTTGATGAGCCAGTGAATCCTTAAGTTTCTATTAGTTATGTTGTTAGTATGGAATGTGCATGAAACTTACACATCGTATGAGTTGACTCGGTCCGCATCTCTTTTACCACACAAGTCGCGGATGCTTTGGTTTACCTCGGGCGGAGCAAAAAATACGACGGACTGAGTTGTGCCAAGTTGACGGAGCCTCATCGCAGCTAGTCTGGATTAGTCTTCTTGCAATCATATCAATATATTGTACATCGTACCTTGTACAGTGTGATCTTTTGTTTGACTTAGCCCTAGAGTGAGAGCAGCCTTGGCGTATTGGCCAAACTTGAGATCGGTCCCACGTGTATGGGCCTGCTGAAAGTCAGTTTCTGATCTCAGATACATACCGAATAGTACGGGAATTACCTCATCGAGATACACTAGAACTTCGTTCAAGTTATCCGCATAAGGCGAAGCAAGGAGGGGGGTCCTATTTCCTTGCTTCGAAATGATCCATGGACTGTCGCCCTCGAAGTAAAGTGCCACTGCTGCTCGCCCATCTACCTTTAGCCAGTTCTCAGCTAACTCCTTGTTGGATTGTTCAAGGATCTGAGCCCCAGAATCAATAAGGATGCGAATATTGTGCCATTTCAGCATTTGCAGGAAGGTGATCTCGTCAATGCGTTTATGATTCTCGTCAGCCATCACATGATATTTCTTAGATCGATGCTGGAGGAGATAGGTTAGAACCTCTGCATTCGTATGTGATAGTGCAGGTAAGTCATCCTGTTTAATGGTTAAAGGCAGAAGTGGTTTGATATCATTCGTGCCTGTTGTAAGACTTAGGTCAGCGATCGGGCTCCATTCATGATATAAAGGGGTAAATGTGGAGAAACCAGGGATTGGTATAAAACTGACCAGAGAATCCAGTAGTAAGTCCTCTTGACTGGCTCAAAGTTTTATTCTTGCTCAAACCATTAGACTGTATGTGGGATGGCAAGGGTATATCCCAGCCATTGGATTGCAATCGAACTTTGAACTGTTTTGCGTGGCGCGGAAATACGAAGTTGTTCATGAAGTAATCAATCACCGGAACCTTGAATCGCACGCTATTCCATATTTGACCCATCTGCTGTGAATCATCGACATTAATAGAATGCCAGTCTCTCAGATAATCTGGGAAGTCTTCGTCCTCGGTCCACTTGTCGTATTCGGAAGCAGGGTCGTCAGACTTCAAAACAGCTTCCAAGGCTTGACGAGTTTGTGATATATTGATTCCACAGTAGTAGAATGCCAAGGCTGTTAGTAGGATAGCGACCTGATACTAGTTAGCACTTGTTTTACCCTCGGATATCTAATATACACTAGTACAATAGACGTTTGTTTGAGTTGTTATAAAGAGAACGATAAATTCACTTACATCAACATGACCGAATTCAGATTGGTCACTCGGAACTCCTTTCGCATGGAAAGGGACCGCTACCGGATCTCGGAGCGGATGAAGTCCATATTGAACACCATATCGTTTCTTGAGAGCCATGATGAGGATTCGGTGAACAAATAATCCCCGAAGTAAGTAAACTGTCTGCTTTATGTGCGGCCGATCGGGGCACAAGCTACTGATTCGATCTAAACTTGATTGGCGAACCTTGCCATTAGATAGAAACTCTTTGATGGCTATACGATCCGCTTGATCGATAGAATCTATAGGAATTATGCCTCTAGAGCCCCGGCAAACATCGTATCTGAGACGTTTTACCATTTCTTCTTCGACATCAGGCCGGAGGAAGAAGACAAAGGGAAACCCTCCGGTTGGACGTCTTACGACCTCAATTGAATACCGGTAGCTCGCCGCTAGCTCATAAAGGTGCATATCCATCAAGCCCAGGATCTGTTCGACGACGATCCATCTATGTGGATGTCCATCCACGGTCATCTGTGGCCCAGAGGGATATATTAGCTGTGTCTTGACGGCAAGAGTATGATCACTCTCGTCAAGCACATCTCGTGCATATGAATGAAGCCACCCCTGAACTCGGACCATCATGTTAGCTTCAGGAATCTCTTGGTCAAGCACTCGTTGAAGACCAGACAGCATGAACGACATTTGGTGCTCCGGAAGACACAGCATTATCCCACGAGCTCTTTGAATATCACGGTGTAACCTATGGAATAATTTGATGTGACCCTCCTTCGTCGAAGTTCTCCGGGAAAAGGGGACATGGCTGATTTCTCTGCCAACTAAACCTCCTAACCGGCCGTGGAGTAATTGGGCTGTCGTTGTGAGTAAGGCTTTCGGTACGGACACTCGAACAAGATTTTTGCCATCTGCAAGTATAACCGCAGCCATTGGGATTATGCATGATGTCTTTCCTTGTCCCATATTTAGCTGGAGAACGCTGTTGGCCTTGGAATCTGGCTCTATTATCGCTAATGCGACTTCGACTTGAGTCTCACGAATAAGTAGGTTGGACTCAATCTCGATTAGAACCCAATCTGGGTAATCCTCCACTCTCCAATTGCTGTGGCCTGTATTCGTCCGTTCCTCTTCGTAGCGGGCAAATTCCCTTGAATTTTGATATGCCTCCATCCGCAACAACCGTTGTAAGTTTGTGATGGACAAGGCTAAGTCAAACAATCTGCTCTTCATCCCACTTCCAAATGAAAGTTTTATAGTTGATCGAAGTTTCTCAAGAAGAGTAATCAGAGTAATAGCAGGCCAAAGCTGACCCTTCTGTAGCCAGAGTATCTGTCTTTCGGAATAGGCGCCAATTGGTTGCTCCATCGCAGATTTAATCTCTCCTAAAATCATTTGTACAAATGTTTCTAGTTGATCAATCGTATATTCATTGGGTGAAGATAAAGCTGAAACTGCAGCGCCTTGTGAACTCTGATTTTGGAAAGCAACTAGACTTTCTTTCAAGTCTGCTGCGTACCTTTTCTTGATAGTTGATTTTGATTCAGAGAATATCTTAATGATTTGCTCTAATTCCTTGGAAGCTTTTTCTGTTGAAGTGTCGTGCAAAAGCTTCCTGGGCTGACGTGCGCTCCCAGCTGGGTTGATACGTTGTTTTGCGATATTCGCCCCGAATTTGTGGATAGGCATTCCGATCATATCGTGACTTAGCGTGGGTAGCCTATAACCCGGTTGTTGAAGATGATACATCAACTCGGATGGAATAAAGTCTGGCCTTTGGAACGCGATATCAGAATGTCTTTGATTAAGAATTTCCTGGACTGCCTGCAGATGAACGTGAAACTCATGGTTTCGGTATATCCTTTCCCATTCGGGGCGGACCCGATCTAGGGCGGTTGGTACGTCTATGAGATAAGAGCCTTCGATATGCTTTGTGCTCACACTAGGAGTAGGCCATTCTGATATCAAAGCTTGGGCTAAGCTTCTGCAGTCTGCGCCCGCTTTCTGGGTATGGGAAACCCTGGCCTGGTGGAGCTTTCGTTGGTCCCTACTGCTCGCAAACTCTACGAGAGGAGGATCTTCGGGAGGGGGTTCTTGATGCGGCTCGATAAATTTGACAAGAATATCAACTTGAGGTACTTGGCGTGGACGGAAACTGCTGTACTCATCATGAAGAGGAAAATTCAAGGACTGAAGATCTTCCCAGTGAGCGAAAGCAATCAAAGTTCGAATTAAGGGCATGTTCGCATTTGTTCGAAACGACATTACCCCTAGGAAGAACATGAGCCTGTATTGGCTTTGAATATCTTTCACAGCGTTTACGAGTGGGCCGAATTCCTGGCGTACATCAACCTCGAGGCGATCATGCAATGTTATCTTCTCAAACTTCTGATTATAGCCCTTGATGGTGAGTGCCTGAGAGAGATTATTCGCAAGATCTTTCACTGTAGACATATACATAGGTTTGTCTCTTATCATACTGGCCGTTTCTAGAACGCTGGAGTATCGTGAACTACTGGCGCGGGGATCATGTCTTGATTCGTATACAGTATCGTCCGGAGTCTCAAGTTGTAACCCGTAACTGGACCTTTCGTATAGCTGACGCCGTCGCAGAGCACGCAAACTCAGATGAATATCGCCGGAGGGCGATAGCTTCTGTGTCTCTACTCTTTGTGGGTGGAATTCACCTAACCGGTCAGATTGAGAAATTATCCTATCAGCTAATATGTGAAATTCTTCTCGCTGAACCGAGGCGGGTAGATTATGATGCCAAGTCTCTTTCTTCATGACTTTGAGATCTTCGGGGTAATATTCCCTCTTCGGGGAGAGTTCAGAAAGGGCGTATAGTATGCATGTTGGGAGAACTGTCAATGGTGTCCACGGCTGAGCTATACCCGAGGTCAAAATTGCTAGAGAACTTTCAACCCCAGTCAAGCCTGTCAAGGGGTCCGGTACGCTCTGGAAGGACGTGAACGCGTGAATCTCGGCCTTTTTATATACTAACGCAGATTCTGGAGCGCAATCTATGCGACCGAGGGTTTTGTTGACCATAAACCGTATATAGTTTACCGACTGGACGTTTGAGTCTTGGAGCTTGACGATTACCTGGACATGGCAATCCCGTTTTCTCGCCGCGAGTTCTCCTAAAGGAACGAGAACAAAGCGATCTCCAGGATTTTTCAAACTGCGACAGACCAGTTTACTATCGAATCCATACCACGTGTCAATACACTGAGATGGGTCGATCTCGGCCTGCAGATGAGAAGATTGCAGTAGATTTTTTGGGTTGACGAACCACCTCAGCTGCATTCGGGGCATCTCAACAGTGGGCGAATACTTGAACCCAGGTTGGTAGATTGTCAAATGCATTGCTTGTTCGAAGCAAGCAAAGATCCTTGACACACGATTGAATAGCGGACTATATGGATCTACCAATGTCTCTTTACCCATTGCACCGGGTGTGAATCGTGTGCATGTCGACGTGGCAACATCTAGCCTCCAATTGAAAGTATGTGGCTTCCATATATTTCTGGATTTTGATCGAATCTCGAGTATCCCCGTAACGAGGTCACTGCTTATGTTAGTCTTAATTCAATTCCTGGAGGTTACCCGGCAACTTACAGCCAATGAATGCAGTTGTCAATAAGTTGTGCTGGGAGGTCAAATTGATTCCCATTGCGAAACCTATCTCTCGGGATAAGCTCCAAGACCTGTCTCCCTTTTATAGCACGAATGATAGTTTCTCCATTGTCGTACCCAACGTGCGTTTGGTAGCCTTCTTTGGAAAAAGCCAAAACTAGATCACAAGACGGGTTAGATAAGAATATTTATTGAATTTGATTGAACACCCACCATGAGACATTCCTGGACTTGAAGAGGGGTACTTCATAAGGCTCGTCTGGCTTCCAAAAAGCTCGTCAAGAATGATTGTACTTTTAGGATCCGTAGGGAGTCTCTATATTGGCGCATGTCAGTATCCAGTAGTTAATATCGAACCACAATTCATGCACTTACGCCAAGCGGCTGGCCATCGACTAACAAGATGCCGAAGATATAATTGTAACTGATAGTCCCCAACCCTTCCAACGGGTCATTCAAGTTGACTTGGAGCCATCCGCCATTCTCGTAACTGATGGAAAAAATTGACTTTGACGATGCAGCGGGCCACAACTTTTGGAGAGCAACATGCAAGGGAGTCCCTGAATGCATTTCAATCCACTGCCGTATTTGATCCTTCAGATCGTGCATCATCCTGAGATCTCTGACGAAGGAGTTCTTCACAATTCGTCCTAAGGATGAGATGTTATCCGGTATATTATCGTACACCGTCGCGCTGCACTCGATAAATGTAGAAATGTCTTCCTCCCCAAGGTGCTGGTCGGTTACCATTTGGTATGAAGCGTATGTTCTTTTACAGAGAAGAGCAGCCCATAATAGGTACGATTGACAATTCCTTTTGTTATCCAGGTCACCAGCGGAATACATTTCCTTCCGTAACATTCGCACCCACTGCAAAGTGATTTGTCTAATTTCTTGAAGTAGATGCAACGTTCTGGGTACCAAATGAGCTGTATCAGGCACCCTAAATGCAAATAGCCTCAAGGCTAGAATGAGGATGATTTCCATAAGATGGGTTTCACGCCAGTTAGAGGCTATAGCCTCTATTTTTTCTTCAAGTTGATGTAGCATGCCCTCACAAAAAGAAGGATCTTTGAAAATGGAGTGTGTAGCCCCTAAAAGCTCATCATGTTCATCTGACGGGCCGATTTGATGTGCTAAGTGATCAAATAACATGGTTGTTGTCTCTGTGGATACGTTAAGGTTAGATGACCCAAGCTCTCTCAGAATGGTGATCCATCGACGTCGTTTGCCGGACAAAAGGTACTGAAAGGCCATATATTCATGTGGGTTGAGGCTGGATGGACAGTGTGAAGTGGACGCGACAATCTCATAGGATGAGGGACCATCACCGTATGCATTGAAACTTGGAGATTCAAGAAGCAATGAAAACGGCGAATTCTTCGGAAGCGCCAACTTGCAGTGATGCTCAAACGTAGGGCGTGCTTGTCTATGCCCTGGCCAAGATTGAGTAGCCTTGTCGAAGTATGATAATTTAAGGCCATTCGGATAGCAAACTTGATCGAGGCCCACGGGAAACCTCTTTCCCCTATAGTGGGTCATCAAGACTAATCGACGTTAACAGGCAATTCATGGAGATACGTAAAGAGATGTGACCTACATGATTTGGTTGTCGATGCGAGAGATATGCTTCCAGGGACTCTGACATACGCTTGCAATCCTGAATAGTCCTGTAAGCACACCTTTGGTTTAATCCCCACTTCCTGAGATTGTTTCGCAACATCGTGCAAGATTGTCCATGTAGCATCGCGATAGGAAGCAAAAGCTTCGGGACACCTAAGCTCAAATACTATTGCTTTCGCCATCACCAAGTTCTCAGGCAGAGGTGATTCGAAGGCTTTGATTGTCATACGAGATCTCCGTTTGTCTATTTGGCATTTGGGGCAGGTGTAGTGGTCATGCGTCGGGTAAAGTCCATTCATCGACTGAATGTAAACACACGTTGCGGAATCGTATTGTCTTGTTAACATCTCATATTCAGCACTCATATCCCTCCACTCCTCTTCCTTTTCTCTTAGTTGCTGTGCAGAAGTTGACTGTATCTCAGCGAGGATACTTGCGAGTGGGCCAGAACCGGAAGACTCATCAAAGTACCTCTCTGCAAAGCACCCTTTACACGGATCATCGAATATCGTGGCCCTGGATCCCCCGCATCGCGATATGCGGTCCCGGATATACGCTTCAACCTTACGTGCGCGATCAATGTCAGAAACCAGAGGTAAACGAAGTATTTCTAATAAACGTGCAGTAAAGACAGGGTGAAAGTCATATAAAAGAGGATACATGGTACATGCTGCATCGTCAAGAGCTACCCATGTCTCCATCAAGATGAGGAGCATGATTGACTTTTGCTCCACATTACCGTCGTATTGATTGCGAATTTGATGAATGTAATCGTGGATGGTTGTATGTAGCTGCTGAACTCGCGCCGATAGGCTAATTGCTTTCAACGATAGATCGGAAATAGAGTATCGGATCTGCTTTTCCCTGTCAAAAAGCTGGAGCAGGCTTTTGCTGAATTCCTGGATATGTGTCTTAGGTCGCTGAGAAGTCGTATGAGGTCTGGCAATCCTCTGTGGGATTATATTCTGGAATCTCCTGCGAGCCATGGTCAAGTACTCACGGCTCAAAGTAAGACTTAGATGCAAATCTTTTGGATTTGCTCGACGAGGCAGTGGTGGGATAATTTTAGCAATCGCCTTCTTGTGTTGATTCCAGATGCTGTTGATTCTAAAATCAACAGCATCCACAGTCTGTTTCAGTAAGGGAGAATAGGTACGGTCCAATTTACCGTAAGCCTCCTGGACGGTCTTCGGCTGTCCTAGGCGGTCTCGATCCAGCTTGAAGAGACGGCGACATAACTTCGCTTTGAGGAAGAATTGGTCCTCTATGTCAACCACATCCTCGGTATCATCGATTATCATCGCATGGATGATGCACATTAGAAACTTGTACTGAATTCGGCCGTGTTCTCCACCAAGCATAGCGGCTAGATAACGAGAAATCCCGACCCGAAGAACAAGCCAATATGGCAGCCTTCGCCAAGGTGCATTGCTCGACCAGCAAACGTCATCCCGTACCCTTTTACGACTGAGCGTCGGGGAAACGCGTTTACCATTTGCCTCCAGAATTGCGATGAGGAATGATGTGATTAAGGCAGGATGTGGATTTTCCCTATTTTCTGATACTTGTCGCCCAGACTTTGTCGCGAACTCGGAAAACTTCTGCGTGGATTCAGTAGAGGCTTGCTCCAAGAACGCAGACAGACTCTCGAGGAAACTGTCGTCATAGAATGTTGAAGAGGGTATTATCACAGCAGCGCCGGGGAATGTCCACGAAAGTGTCTGGGACGCCAGAACGGATTCACGCTTCGGCGAGACCTCAAATGTTTCAAATAGTATATTGCCACTGAATTCTGGACTGCGGGAGCTTTGTCAGCTTTCGTAAAATTATATGAAGCATTGCACAACAACCTCGAAACTTACTCGTTGGGCTTGTGAATAATTATCCCTGCGTTCTGAGCTGCCACATGAAGAAATATGACATCGGAGTCACGAAGTTGCTTGAGATGGAGACTCAGTTGGCTGCGTTCTAGCTTACCGCCGATATTTAGAGCTCTGCAGAGTAGAAGTGAACGGCTCAATGAGTCCCAAACTTGCCAACAGATGCCATCTTGAGGGTCTCTCATGCGTTTGGCAGCAGCTATAAGATAGTCTACCAGCCCACGCTCAACCTCCTCGATGTTGGAGTCAGCTTCTTGCGGTAGCCTCACAGGTAGGGCGATATGGTTGAAGAGGCGCTTAAGAGCCGCAGCTGGGGCGTTGGTATTTTTGAAACTCATTTTTGCAGATAATTTAATATGAAGTCTTGGTAGTGACAACTCTGCTTAATATTATATCTAGAAGGTTGGTTGGACAAGGAGTTAGGCTAGAATTTGTACAGACATATTAAGTGAGGACTGTTTAGTGAATTGTAGGGCCCTCGAAGAGATAGTAGGACGGAAAAAGAAAAGGAAGGTTATTTCCTTGGAATTTGCAAACACATCAAACGGTACTCTGCATGATGTGGTTAGGTAGGTAGACAAGATAGACAAGGCAGACAAGGTGGACAAGGTACCAAGACAAGGTAGATATGTATGGATTGAGGGGTGAGGTTTATGAAAACAATAATGGAAAGTATGAAACTCGTTGCGAGTTTGGGAAGGTATGTTGGTGTTTTTTTTAATATATGCGACATAGGAGATTCGCCACAGGGAGTGAGTGAACGTGGTTCACTGTAACAGAATTGACGAGTCAAGATTTGGGCTGGTGTTGTGGCCTCCTACTGGAACCACATGGCGGGTAAACGAGTTGAAGGGCAGCCAACCAATCTGTTTGGAATACTTTGTTTGGAGTTGAACCGCCGAAACGTGAACAAGTTGGAAAACGGGAGGCAACCAGATGAGAGTAGACGAATGTACGAATGTACGAATGTAGGTAGGTGTGAATGTGGAAGAGGGCGAACGAGGCTACCCAGGCTACCCGCCTAGGTACAATACCCTAGTTGAAGCAGCCCAAATCAGACCTGTCGTGCCTGCCTTGCTATTCTGATTGGTTACATAGAACTACCCAGTACATAAATCAATACCTAATATGACCTGTCATCTGACGGCAGCTGCCATCCGTAAACAACGATTGAAATCGACAAACATGGAAGGAAACAGAAAATGTACCCAGTACTTCGTACCTTCAATTCATTGGACCAACGTCACGAAACTCGGATGTTATGCAGGTCTTCTCACTTCCAACCTTGAAGTATTTACGCCATACATAGTACCTACTACCTAGGTCCTAGGACTTAAGTGTATAAAGCTCATGGGGCATGGGGGGACATCGAGGCAAGATCTTCTTTGGCGCGAATTGCATTGAAACTTTTAGCATTCGTATCAATGAAGAATAATAGATAAAATGTAAGAGAGAGGTTAAGCCTGATATTCGATGGCTTCAATGTTCGAAGTGATCCTCCTCTGTACTAGATACGACGTAGATTCGCTGTTTGTTAGTGGGACTAGCTGAGCCAATATCGATGTTTATTGGATGATTTGAAGTAGGCTGATTCCTTGTGATTGGCTGCTGTGATAAAACAATGCATTGCATCATCCCGTTATATCTCCACCAAACCTAACCTTGTAGGGCGGGCTAGTAGTGGACCGCCGCAGGCCCTGGTCCGGGCGTCTAGGCTGCCAGAACAAATGGATTTGCGGTATTAATCTCTCCACTGTTCTCCACCGTTCTCCACCAACTTTTTGCGAAAACAATAATAAGCGAAACTCGCTTGCGGATTTCCAAAATTCACGTATCGGATGAATGAAACACGAGAATATCCTTTCACGTTATAAGTCACATTCGCTCCAGAACTACCAGTACTATGTACATGTTCAGTACCTATATCGAGGAGGTGATGACTTACAGCAATAGGAACATTAAATCCCATGCATATCATCCAATATTATATAGTATGCGTACTTCGTAGGGGTAGGTACTTTAATACTTTAATACTTGGCATATGACGGAATGTTACTAATCGATGGCACGGCATTTGTAGGAACCGAGATGGACCTCGCTTATGGTGATCGGAATAGGTACCTAGGTCCTACATGCCTATACTAAGCTATGTACCTAGGTAGGCAGCTAGGTAGGTTAAGCACTTAACCCACATCGTATTCTATTTATGCGTGCGGGTCCTGAGGATCTCTTGCAGAGATAGGTACGTCTTTCATATTTTAGGCGGCAAGAATTATATAGTGGGAAATGATGAGCTCGGACTAATGAACGTAACGTTGATGGAGACGGAAAAACTGCTCGACAATCCCATCCGTGGCTATACCTAGAATGAGGCTTGCGGCGGTGTCTCAGACTATTCGCTCTCATCGGATACATACCTAATAGGTGAGTTAAAAACCCTCACAGTTTTACGAGTGATATGTCAGATGCATTCGTCATGTGGCGCCGCGCGTACTTTGCCAGGTATCTCGCCCACGCGGGCTGGCGGACTACTAAGAATCTAAAACAAACACAACAGGACCAGATGATAATCTCCGTCTCGCTTACATTATCATCGGCAATGAGCCGGTTGCCAATCGATCCGATCTAGTAAATCGGAGGGAATCTATTGCCACGTGCGATCTCAAATCAAACGGAAACACATCCCACGTTTCATTTGACTAGGATCCGTAGGATGGGGCTCGTCAGCTCATAGGGCTGAACATGGCCCACTCGTATATAGGCCACGAGATACCAGCTTAGTCAGTATACTTCCTATAGCAACCGGCCTATGAGAGTAGAGTCTTATGTCAAGAATTATCTTGCCGTGAGTAATTGTCATAAAAGAAAGAAGCACACCGAGTCCCGAAGGATTTCTCATTCTTCACCGGGGACTCAAGCTCGCAAGCAACCAAAGCATCAAGTAAGAAAGCGGCGCGCCTAGGTACCTAAGGTACTAGGTTATATTTATCTAGACCAGAACTTGTGCTGATATACGCCGTTTAAAAAATCAATCCGAAGAAACTCGCTAACGTACGAAGTAGTAGGTAAAATGAGAGTGAATTCTATAGTTACATTGCTGTGTATTCTAAGTGTATAGTGTATCGCAGAATCTATCGCGGACAGTACCTATCTAAGTTCTGTACCATGCCAGCATGGATTGATCCCCTATTTTCCTGAACTCCGAGATTCATACCTACCCTGACTAAAAACACGTCGTAAAGTGAGACTGAGATCCAAACACCCCTTGCATATCCCTGCATACTCCTTACACTAACATGATATTTCGAGATGTGACATAGATAGTCCGAACGGGAAATTTGGCTCGGATGGCGGCGATGACTGGGTCGCTGGCAACATCCACTACGGGAAGTCCACTGCTCGATGACCGACTTGCGAACCTGATCGCTGGAGCAGAAAAAGTAACGTGACGTCCATCACTGGAATGCCTATCCCCTTCCGGAACATTGACTCTTTGGCGCATCTTTCCAGACCGAAGATCGATCTCTGCGATGAAATCCTCGCTTGTCCTCCCCTCGCGTCTCCTTTTTTGTGCCGGCTCAAAGTGGGTCACTAGTCTTGACTCTGGGTCAATCCAAATGGTGCCCCCATCCACATGCACGTGAATATAGGAGCACGCTCCATCCAACTCCATACAATGCGGGCCAGTGTAAGGGTTAATGTCAATGGTAGAAGTGACATCGCCGACTGAAATGTCAAAGACGGATATTTCGTGGGATAGCTCGATAGGGGCGAAATTGTTGCCCTGTCTGTGACGTTGGCTTATGTAAAGCAAGCCTCGACTCCAGTCGTGAACGATCTCCTGCGGTTCTGCGAGAAGGTCGTCAAGTATGTAGACGCGATAAGAGACCGCAACATCCGCGAAGGTGCACGGTTGGCTTTCCGATCCACTCATGTTGAAATCAGTATTGCTTGATTCTGGCTGGTTTTGAGAATGGCCTCTGGCAGTGAAAATGTTACGAGATCGATCTGTGCTTGGTCGATTCGGAACAAGTTCTTGGTTTGTCTTTGTGTCTTTGGATTCCATATTGACGGGTATGCTCGATCAACTTATAATCCAGCAGTCCACTCTCAGTCGGAGACCCCCACCGTCACCTCGGCTCGTGTTAACTGTAATATCAGAGGTACCTTGAGCAAATTAGATTCACCTGATCTACTGTGCAAGTAGAAGATTCGATTGAGGCGTATCGTTTTGTCCAGTGTTCTGGAGAATAAGAGAAGGAAGAGCAGGTGAAGGAATGCTACGCCTTCTCGTTTTTGCGCTGTAGGACTCCATGATCGATGTAGAGTCTCGGAACCACGGCGTATTGAAAAGGTAGTCGGGAGCCGGTTTCTAGAAGGTCGGTATTGGCCCATTCTCGGTGATTATGTTCCTGGAAATAGCTATCAGCTCAATGCTTGGGCTGACCAATCATGATCTCATACAGTATTGCAGCTCGTAAGCAGCAACCAATCAGGAATCGCGCTTAGCCAACGCAGCCTCATTACGGCTGCTAAAACTAGCTGTCCGCCAGGATTCGGGGGTTTCAAGCATTTCTTGGGATCTGAATAGGCATCAGTTTTACCATACGATTCCGAAGTCTGTATCCGGATTCGGCACACCATCTGGTCAAAAAGTAGCCGCAGTATCTTAGAAGAGCCTGCGGCCCCACCCGGACCACCACCGAGATAGCTCAAGGCAGATTTGTTGATTTGACTTGCAGTAAGCAACTAGGTTAACCTAGGAACAATTATTTGTCAATCTACTAAGTTGGCGCGGTGTAAGCTATAAGTGACGTGGAGCCCCTAATTACATTTTCAGCTACATTATAACCTAAAATCACGAGGATATAGACGTATAGTCTCCTTACTTACCAGTATCCAAACACCAATTATCTTAGGTAGAATAATTTGTCAAATTTCCGACCTGACGTAGATTTGGAAATTGGATACAAATATCATTTTCACTTTTCACTTTTCGCTTTTTCCTCCAGTAACTAATACTCATTAGTATCTCGGTGTGTATTCATCAGGGCGGCAAGTTGATTCTTACAATCATGATACCTTGGTAATATTACTCCGAGTGAATTTATGGCGGGATCACACGTATTTTCTGTACTTTCCCTTATAAAATCTGCTTCAAATCTTGGAAGACCTCTACAGTACATTAGTGTCGTAACTTCCAGTTCTTGTTAAACCCCTTTTTCCCTCCTTTCCTAAAATAACTAATAGATTATAGACCAAATAACCTTGCAAGAAAGACACAGTATGGTTACTACAGGTCTTGGAATCTTCGCATATTCGTGTCGACTCGATTGGTTCTGAAATCTACCTAGCTAAATAAGTACTAGGTAGGTATATACTACTATGTCAGTTTTGCCAGTCGTTCTAACATTGGTTGTTTCATTTGTACCATCCCCTATTAGTACCTAGTAGATGATGGCCAAGGGGACATTGATTTCTTCTTTTTGATGGGGATGTAATATGTGTGTATTGTTATAGGTGTTTTTTTTACGGTGCATCCATGGATGTGGATGACTATTGGTACTCGCCCATTCCCCAGCATGGACCTGTGTTATCCATATCAATAGTGAGTATCACATATAGTTAGAGATCTGCGATAATGAAGCAGGGAAGCATCGATCCATACCTTTGGACTTAAAGTTTCATGTCGTTGACCCCAAACTAATGTTGGAAAGTGTACCTCTCCAATACCTATCAAGTACATGAGCAGGCATACATCTGTGGGCGCGAGTTTTGTACCTATCTAAGTCTTTGACTAATAAATCCTTGCAAACATTAACTATTGTGAACTGGTAGCACTTTCCATCAATCGTTTCTGCGTCTATGTTCAAAGGGTATCTCCTAGAACTGGAAGGTTCTTTGAAATTCTTTTCCATCTTTTCTTCACTCATATGCACTTTATGTTCTACTTCTGACAAACTTCATGCTTCCCCCCTCTGCTAGATACTACACAAACTATCTACTTAGTATCTTCCAAGTTCTTCCATACCTATCATCAATCAAGAACCAATAGAGGCCCCTAAGAATTAACCCAGGCCTCCCTTCCTCCATGCTCATCCGCTTGGCTTCCACCTTTCCATACTTATTGAGCCTATCAACACCAGTTGAGTTATCTATTCGGCAGCCATGACACAAAGAGATGGGTAAGTGATTGTTTGTAATGACATATCTTCTTCATTCGCTTCATTGACCTAATATTTCCTGCCATACTAATCATCTTAACCGCTTCTAGAAAACCGCCGTATTGTGATGATCTTTTCTACAGATGGAGGCGATCCATCTCGAAAATGAACATTCCTTCCCCCAAGTCCAAATTAGCACAGTTCTTTCAAGAAGCCCATAAATTGGTTCAAGGAACCACCGACATATCCCAGTGTGTAGTCACAGAGCTAGCAACGGAAGAAGCTGCGGCTATCATTCGAGTTTTGTTGGACGACCACGTTCGGTTCTGTGGTAATAACCATGAGCGTATAAATCTCTGGCGTGATTGTGTTCGTCCACTTTTCGGGATACTCACTGAGCCACGAGTGATCAATTCGGCAATTCTCGAAGTCCCCACTGGAACCATCTACAATGTCATCCTAGGTTACGATGGAACTAGGGTCCACATCCTGTTCATGTTTCTTATTGGCCTGGCAGAAAAGTGGCAGGCGCCCCTCGTCAACGTCGAAGATGGATCTAAGGATGAATTCTTGGGACTCTGCATCTCTGTTCTGGTCAAGGCAGTTGACTGTGGCACAAGAAAAACGCTTACTGACGTCGTCCCAAAGCTTGTTATTAAGCTTCAGAATCTCGTCGATGGCCTTGATCGCAATTATTGGAGTCTACAAGCCGTGAAACACTTGGAATACATTCGGAGGCATTTCAATATCGCGGAGGAGGTTGCAAAAGATGCTGTCCCAAGTATTCCTTTACCTGATCACGCGACCTTCTTCCTGCCTCCTGACCTTCCGGGAAGTCTATCGGCAGACGGTCCTCGTCACGATAATGACTTTGAAGATATAAGTAAGATCCGAATTTTGCCAACGATGTCCGAACTTATATCGACCCGCCAGGACTACCGTCCAGTGAACAACCCATCCCATTTACATCTGCCGGGAATTCAAGGATTAATCGACCGGCATTTTCGATTACTTCGAGAGGACACTGTTGGGCAACTGAAACAGGGCATCTTCGAAGAACTTCAGATTCTTCAAAACCCTAAATCAACTTATTCCTTACAGAAGAGCGCCAGCAAATTTTCATACGGTGTCGAGAGCGTTGTTCATGCTACGTGTACACGTCGACTCGGGCTCGAGTTTCATCTCAAGCTCAAACAGCCAGAGCCTGCGTGCAAGATGACAACCGAAGCACGTGAAAATTGGTGGAGATTATCAAAACGCTTAGAGGCCGGCGCTCTAGTTTGCCTTTTAGAAAGAGACACCGCCGTATTCTGTGTTGTGTCTGAATCCACTATTAGACCCAAGAATAATCTTCTACGTAAATCTACGCAAGAAAATCGGAATCGCGTGACTACAGAGAAGCAGAATCTGTATATCAATGCGAGCTTTGCGTACGTTAGTCTCAGCTTGGCCGAGCCCAGCGATGCAGATCTCGGGGTTATGCTTCGAGCTATCCGATTCGAGAAGCCTACCCAAAGATCATTGGTAGAATTTCCTGGCGTCCTATTGCCGTCATTCAAACCAACTTTAAGCGCACTCCAACAGATATCTAAGACGTTAGATCTTCCCTTTACTAATCTGCTTGCGCCAATTTCGGATGGGCTTACGCAAGTCACCATCCCTCCCCCTTTATATACAACGAAACCTAAATTTGCTTTTGACTTGAAGTGCCTGACTTCTGATGGAGGAAACTTTACTTTCAGACCCAAAAATAGCCCGAATCCCCGTGACCTTTCTAGCCGATCTAGCCTAGACGAAGGTCAGGCTCTAGCTCTATTGAATACGTTGAAGAGAAGTCTAGCACTGATCCAAGGGCCCCCGGGTACGGGAAAGAGTTACACTGGCGAGGTAAGTTCTCGATGCGTATCGAATACTTTATATATGTTACAAACAACTGAATGAATATAGGCAATCATCAAGGTGCTTCTTGCGAACAAGAAGAACGCTGATATTGGACCTATCATCTGCATCTGCCGTACCAACCATGCTTTAGACCAGCTTCTCGAGAATATATGGCATGGTGGCGTGAAGCAGATCATTCGGATTGGCTCGAGGTCTAAATCGGCGATTCTAAAGGAGGTCAACCTGCGCAAGGTCGCTCAAGATGTAGAGCGAACTAGATCAGAGAAAAGAGCTTTATCAAAGTCTGGCCCTGCATTGGAGAAGGCAGAAAAAGCTCTGAAGAGCTTCATAGATAACAACGGATCGTCGACGATCCCCAAACGAGTCAAGGATCATATAAAGTCCACTGCAACAGCGTATTACAAAGCGATATTCGGCACCGAACACGAGGAGTGGAGCGTCAGCACCAGCGTGGATGAGGACAATTGTTTCCGCCGTTGGGTCAATGAGGGTATCGTATCAGACAATACTTCCAGAGAGATCAGCATATTGATGACTCTGCATCCATCAGCATTGACTCGACAAGAGCGTATCTTGGTTTGTAGCACGTGGGCTTCCGAGGTAATCCCTGAACTA
This sequence comes from Rostrohypoxylon terebratum, assembly GCA_022497145.1. NCBI lineage: Eukaryota > Fungi > Ascomycota > Sordariomycetes > Xylariales > Hypoxylaceae > Rostrohypoxylon > Rostrohypoxylon terebratum. The sequence continues at coordinate 15,854 of MU385905.1, read as the reverse complement.
GAGGAAGAGTTCATTTATCTCCATCGCGAGCATTGGAATGCTAAGAGAAAGCATGAGACTGTTCAACATGAGGTAGGTTTCTTTTCCCATTTAGATGACTATACTCTCAATTTTCTTATTGTCTAGATTTTCAAAATGATAATCACTGACAACGTTTCTGGTATAGATGGACCTACGCATACTTAGACATGCTGATGTCATCGGTGCGACGACTACAGGTTTGGCTAAAAACCTGGAAACACTTCGAAGACTTGATAGCAAAGTTATCCTTTGTGAGGAGGCAGGTGAGGTATTAGAGAGCCATATTCTGACGGCGCTGCTACCGTCGGTGGAACAAGCCATCCTCATCGGAGACCACCTCCAATTGCGCCCCCACATCGATAATTGGGAGTTATCTGTAGCAAATCCACAGGGAGAAAAATACTCGTTAGACGTATCATTGTTTGAGAGGCTTGTCAAACCTACTAGGCCAACTGACTTAAAGCTGCCGTTCGACATGCTAACAGTACAGAGACGAATGCATCCCTCCATCTCGAACTTAATCAGGAACACCTTGTATCACAATTTACAAGACTCCAAAGGCGTCGGCAATTATCCCGAGGTGACTGGAATGAGGAAACGCCTCTACTGGTTTGACCACGAATATCCCGAGACATCACCTAACTCGAAACTCGATACAGATACATCACGGGCAAACAACTTCGAGGTCGAAATGGTTTGTGCTTTTGTATCACACCTAGTGCGCCAAGGTGTTTACAACCACGACGATATTGCAATTATTACGCCATATCTCGGTCAGTTACACAAACTGAGGTTTAAGCTTGAAGAATCATTCGAAGTTGTGATCGAAGATCAAGATCTCATCGATCTAAAGGATAAAGGTTTCGATGAGACTCCTATTGTGAGGAAACAAAACTTAGGAAGTTGTCTCCGGCTTGCGACAGTTGATAACTTCCAAGGGGAAGAAGCAAAGGTTGTTGCCATTTCCTTGGTGCGAAGTAATCTAGATCAACAATGTGGCTTCATGGCGAACACAAACAGAATCAACGTTCTTCTTTCACGAGCTAAACACGGGATGTATATTTTCGGAAATTCTACTACATACGGTGCGGTCGGCATGTGGTCAAAAGTCATTCACATGTTGAATGAGAACGGGAACATTGGAACAAGCCTTCCGCTACAGTGCCCGAGACATAAAGATACACTGATTGAAGTATCAGACTTCAAAGACTTTGCTCAATTGTCCCCAGATGGAGGGTGCAATGCTCAATGCCTCCAGGCTCTTGAATGCGGCCACAAGTGCTTTAGCGTGTGCCACGCAGCACAATTACACATGACCGTCAAATGTCAGCAGCAATGTTCATTGTTCAAGAAAGCATGCAACCATTCCTGTCCGAACCGTTGCGGAGATCCCTGCGAAGAAAAGTGCTCAACTATTCTGGAAGGGCAAGAACTTCCTCTGCCATGTGGGCACGTCTTGGTAGCTCCCCAGTGCTGGCAAACCCTGGAACCGGGTCAAGTAAAATGCCGTCAGCGTACGAAGATAACCATACCAGGATGCAACCACAGCGCGGAGGTGCTTTGCCGAGGGAGCATCACTAACAACCCTGTCATGTGTACCGCGTCGTGCGATTACCTTCTGATGTGCGGACATAAGTGCCCGGGTACTTGTGAAACCTGTATTATTCGTGAGGATGGGAGAGTTGTGAAGGAAGCCCATCGGAGCTGCGCAAGCATTTGTGGTCGACACTATGATACTTGTAGTCATATCTGCAAACGACCCTGTCATCCGGATAAGGAATGCCCTCCTTGCGACGTCCTATGCGACGAACAGTGCAAACATACAAAATGCCAAAAGGCATGCTCCCAGAGGTGTATCCCCTGCAAAAAAAGCAAATGTTCTTCGAAATGCCCACATGGTCGTTGTACTATGCCGTAAGTTCAGGTATTCAACGGAAGTTGTTTAGTCGATATCAGTGCTGATAGGTATTCTCTAGGTGTGCGGCACCATGTAACTGGATTCCCTGCTTCAGACGCTGCACGGAACAATTACAGCCTTGTGGTCATCAATGTAAGTCTTGATAATCTGCCATCTTCTATGTGAGGGAACAAGTAACTAAGAGTCATTTAGGCCCATCTCTCTGCGGAGAAGTCTGCCCAGATGCAAAGTACTGTCAGATTTGCGCAACCGATGACATTTCTTCAACTATTGTAGACACAACAAGGAACCGAGAATACCGTCACATAAACTTGGACATGGATCCTTGCATCTTCCCTAGATGTGGCCATATGATGACTGTATCGAGCATGGATAGTCAATTGGGCATGTCTGACTACTATGATTGTCTCGACAATGGCAGGGCCATCGCAATCAAGGGAATTTACAAGCCTCTTTCAAGCACAAATACCAAGGTCTGCCCGAAGTGTCGAGGAAGCTTGCGAAACATTTCCCGATATGGAAGGCTAGTTCGACAAGCGTTGTTGGATGAATCAACTAGAAGGTTTATATGCTGGTATCAGACTCAGTTCAACATGCTAGAACAACGTCTTATAGATGAGCAACAAAAACTGGAGAGCCAGAAGAACGCAGGGAAACATCTCAAGTTGTACAACAGGGCTAAACAGTATGACATGGGTGCTTTCCAAATTGACCACCTGACTGCCATTCAGAAATATGTCAGCAATGGTCGATATAACAGAATGATTTCTCTTTATTTCGACATATTCCTCTGCATGGATCACATCAGGGACGAAGAAAAACCTTATAAGCGAGTTTTTGGTCTTATCGACCATGTCCATCGCACCGAAGGGATAGGTGGCTCATCAAAACCAAGTGCTTCTCAGGTCCATACTCGTGGTGAACTTTTAGCTCAAACTACACTTTTCCGATGCTACCTTATAGTTTTGAGTGACTTCTTAGCATTGAGAAGAGATTCGCCAGAATGTCGCGCAATACTACATTTCAGACTAGAGAGACCATTGGAAGACTGTGAGATGATAATTAAGTTGGCACAGACGACCGGATATATCGTTCAAGAAGCAGAAGGACACATCTTCTTCACGAGACTAGTCGCGCTCGTGAAACAGCTAGCTAGATCCGAGGAGCCCATCGACCTCAAAGTCGTTGGTCTATCTGACGCTGTCGTGATTAAAGCTAAAGACCATTATCTCAAGGCTGAAGCTATTGCCAATAAATTTCCGTCAGCTTCACATCTCCAAACGGAGCTCGATGCTGTGGGGAAGATGCTTAGTGGCGAGCTTTTCTATGGTGGGAAGTCGGTGCAAGAACAGCATGTCATTCATACGGAAATGGCTACGAAATTGATTAGCAAAGGTCAATGGTACACCTGCGCTCATGGTCACCCATTTACCGTGGCAGGTAGTCCCCTATCTATGGGAATTATTGATTGTCCGGAATGCGGCGCGCATGCTAGAGTGATCGAGTCTTGAATTGTGACGGGGTTGTCTAGTATGACGAGATAGTCGGCGGTTGGGTGGAATGATGGTGAATAATAGATGTGAATTTCTTCTGAGCCGGAAATGATTTTCACGATACATCTCTGTTGTTACTACAGCTGTAAAGGTGTCACTTGCTCGTTATGGACTCTTGTACGTTAGCTTTCCTTTCTCTATTTCTGCTAGATGATTCGTAGGAGATGATTCATCTGATGGCCGCTATTTGAGATCCGTAGTCATTTCATCCGAGGCTGTTCATAGTGTGGTTGTTTGACTATGCGCTGGTGGTGTTTAAAGTGCAATTGATGCGTGTTTGGATGCTCGCATATCCATAATTCATTCATTAGGTAATTTCTCGAACCGCATGTTGGCATAGTAGGACGAGAAGTAATTATTGTATGTGTGATATATATTCCCAATGATAGAAGCGTCATCCGATGCGAGTGTCGGGTAGATGGATGAACAAGAACAAAGTCAAAACTGTCTAAGATCGTCGTGAGATTTCCAGATTCTTTTCGCAAATAAAAGGCGACGAGGTTCACAATAGCGGAGTCCAAATGGATGCGACGCTGCGAGTTAAAATAATACGATACAGAGGGGGATATTCATCGGCGGATCCTAACAGCTTGACCGTAACGTTCCGATGGTCTTGGTGTATGTTTCCACAGACACCTTCTCGTGCCCGTCCTAACAACTGCTCTGCAACGGGTGGTTTTAGGGTTCGAGTCCCAAAGAGTGAAATGCAATGCATGCACCTTGGGCCTTTGAAAAAGGGTAGGCAAAGAAATACCTAATAGCGGGGGCGCAGTAGCCAGGAGCCGATCAACAGATCCTGGACTGGGCCTTGAAGAAGTTATTTCTTTTGATTTTGATTTTAGTTTTCTTTTTGCTGAATCACATTCACTACGTCTGATTTTCGTGCATTTCGTCGTTGGTTCCCTCGTCGACGCGAGGTACGGTACGGGGTATCGATTGTATGGTCAGTGGTCACTTGACACTTTCTCTTGCTTATCTAATCTATCGATTCTATCGATTCCATTGAAAGGGGAAAGGCGCGTTTGTATTCGAATGCTCTAGACCTGCTCTATACACCTCAAGGCGCACACACGAAAGTCATGTCATAGCAGACCAGACTTCAAAGAGCTAGTAACCAAGCGAACTAAACTTCATGTGGTAATTATTTATTCATGTCTATCGGAATAGCATTCAGATTAGCTCTTTCTAAATGTTACCTAAACTGACATGAGACAGGGATTTACCTTACCCATCTTGACCGCCGGCATGTTGGTAGCTTAGTTTCTTCTCATTCTGATGTCACCACGAGATTAGTTGGAAATCTTGAACACCCAAATAATTCCCGCGGTTCTCCGGTTGTCTTTCGAAATGGAAATCATCGGCCATATTGATACAGTCTACTCCCAGGCCCGGGCTAGAGGCTTTTGGCGGTTGATATCATCCTGGGGTGTCTCCGCCCGGCTTATGGGGAGGCATCGGAAGAAAGTTCATGATCGCATATTCTTAATATAGTATATAATAGATATCCTGCCGGCGGTCATACCTCATGATAATGGCACTGCCTGTGGCCATGGAGAGGCGTACCTCGAGCGTCAGCGCCGATGAAATAGCTAGACAGCTCGATGTCAATAAGTATCACCAACCATGGCTCGACTCGAGGAAGCTTGAGACAGTTCCCGCGAATACCGGCCCCGATGAGGCTCGATCGGCAAAGTGCTCTCACGATACCACGCTGACCGCGCTCGCCCAACTAGCCACCCTGAGACTGAACGTCAAACGCGGGATGGTATCTTTGATCGACTCGAATACGCAAATAATTCTCGCCGAAGCTACTCAGACCGTCTCGCTTACCGATGAGAGGCGGCACGCTCCCGGAGACCACATATGGCTTGGGAACGTCTCCCTTCCGCGGCAGGATTGTATGGAGGAAAATTGCCTTGGAGCCACAACAATATTTAAGGACACGGAAGAGCGGGATGTGGCTGTCTCAACCTTTATTGTTAATGATACTCTGGACGACGACCGTTTTAGGCTTCGTCCTTACGTTACATCCGGAATCAGCGTTAGATTCTATGCGGGTGTACCGATTATCACGAAACAAGGATACGCTATTGGCGTCTATTCCGTCTCCGATGTCGAACCGCGGCCCCAAGGCCTTACTCTCGACGAGGTACGGTTCATGGAAGATGGTGCTCGAATTGTTGCTGATCACCTAGAGAAGGTCGGTAAGTAATTTTCGGTGTTGTGGCATGTTTAATATTGAATTAATTGCGGGAATTTGGAATAAAGTACCTAACTAACTACTCATGTTTTAGTGGACACGATTGGTCGTGTTTCGGAAAGAGATTTTATGAGAGGCATCTCGTATTTCCTGGAGGACTTATCCGAATACAAGTACCAACTAAGCAAAACCGACCGCTTCATGCAACTACCTAATAACAACACCAAACGTCAATCGGATGCACAAGAAACAGATCCTCAGAAGGATCCTACAAGAGGAAGCCGAAGCCAATCGAAAACGGAATCATCACCTGAGCCTAGGCCTATTTCTAGTATAAGGGGGAGCTTCTCACACGATCAAATCGGCGCGACTCAGGTGCCCCAATTCTCTGTAGGGAGCAACCCGAGGGGAAGGAGAACCTCAGATTCTCCAGAAGATAATATTCGCAGAATTTTTACCCAAGCTTCCCAGCTACTTTGCCAGCAAACTAACGCTTCCGGGTGTATGTTTGCCGATGCATCGACAGGCCTCTTTTCTCATCAGCCGGACGGGGCGATTTCACCCCACGCTGGCGATGACCCTACCTCGGTTACAGAAGTCAATTTTGAATCGACCGGAGATGAAGGAAGTGATATCGGATTCATTGAAGAAGATAGCGAACTATCTCCTAGATGCGGATCTCGTCGAACAGAAGGAGGTTTTAGCGATCGACCAGATGAGATGGCAGACATCTTAAGCATAGCTAAAGCAAATGGATCCAATGGCAAACATCACCAAGGTATGGTCAAGCGTAAGAGCCTGAAGAAACTGATTCTACGCTATCCATTTGGAAAATGTTTCTACCTGAACGGGGGGCACGTTGTATCCGACCAAAGCTTCGCTTTTGACGAGGTTATCGCGGGCGGTGGTGCGAGCCATTTCGTGCTAAATGCGTCAACGAAGGATAAAGGAGACCCGCCCCATACGTTATTGCCGCGGGAGCTCCTCAGCTGTATACCGGGCGCAAAATGGTTGATATTCCTGCCCCTTTTCTACTATGCCCAAGGTAAATGGTTTGCTGCGGGATTTATTTGGGGCGATGACTTTAAGATTGGGGACCCCGATGAGGTGTTGCTTTATTTAAAGACCTTCGGGTCTTGCATGATGAGTGAGGTGGCAAGCATGGAGGTCCTGAACACGAATATCGCCAAATCCACCTTCATTGCTTCCATTTCCCATGAGCTCCGCTCACCGCTGCAGGGTATACTTGGAGCCGGAGAGTTTCTGGAGGATACGGTGACCTCAGCATACCAGACAAGCCTTATAGGGGCCGTCGAGACATGCGGCAAGACTCTATTGGATACGATTGATCATCTGCTCGACTACGCGAAAATAAATAACCTAAACCGGGCAGACGCGAACTCTATAATGTCGAGGGGAAGTAAGATTTGGAAGAGCAGACGTGACAGTATAGAGCCCCGGTCGACTACTTTCGATCATTCTCTCTTGCTGGAAGAAGTTGTCGAAGCAGTCTTTGCCGGCCAAACTTTTCGCAAGATAAACCTCCGACACCACGACCCTGTCGACGATTCAGCCGCGCAAATAAGAGCAATAAGTATTGATGATTCGTCGACGACGGCGGAACAGATCCACGCTGGTAGTCTCAAGTTTTCGGGGAGAGTATTCTTGGTACTCCATATCCAGAAATTAGAATCTTGGTGCTTGCAAGGACAGACAGGAGGTCTCCGCCGAGTCATTATGAACGTGGTCGGTAATGCAATTAAGTACTGCACAGTAGGGTTTATCGACGTATCACTTACGGCGAAGCAACTAGCTGGACCCGACATCGAGGTTAATATTTCCGTAAAAGACACGGGAATCGGCATGTCGCAAAACTTCCTTTCCAACCACCTATTCAAAGCCTTTACGCAGGAAGACTCATTCCAACCGGGGACAGGACTCGGGCTTTCCATCGCGGCACAGATCATTAAGAACATGGGAGGCGCGATCACAGTTGACAGCGAAAAGGGGATCGGAACACACGTTAACATCACGATTCCGATGAAGCGTTCTGCCGCAGTAATTTCCGGTGGCGTCCAGGGGGACAATTTACGCGACGCGATGCAAGCGACTAAGGGCAAGAAGGTTTGCCTTCTGGCTCCTGCTATCAGAGGCGATGAAGGAGGTCCCGATAGAGAAATTTCGGTGCTCGAGTCCTCTATTGCGACGTTCTGCAAAGAATGGTTCGACATGACGGTTGTCGAAACCGATTACGCTGAGACGGATAAAGATACGGCAATTTATATATATGCCGAGCCACCACCGATAGAACGTCTGATAGAAGAGCATATAAAGCGAACGAAGGACAGAGAACATGAGAACGTAGCTTGGCTTGTTATATGTACGAATGCTTTCGAAGCTGCGGCGCTGAGGGCAGCCGGCATCCAGAATCTCGTTTCTCTTGGCAAAGTTATCGAGGTCATCAGCCAGCCGGTGGGAGTGCGTAAGCTTGGAAAAGTACTGTTACAATGTTTACAGCGTTCTCAATCTCAGCCTAAAAGGCATGCCGTTCAGGACGCGCGCTCTAGAACACCTTCGCCGTCTAGCATACCCAATCGTGCCCCAGTCGAAAAGTCACATGCCGGGTCCGGTTCTTCCTTGACCGTCCCCGATCAAGGCAAGAGGTCTTGTAGACCATCGCTCAAAGACTTCAAGTGGAGAACCGAGCAAATGCAGACGAAGTTACCTCTAGACAAGAGGACCATCCCGATATCACGCGTCAGCGATACTACCAGCTTTTTGGCAATGCAACGCAGCCGCGCGCAATCTAGGCCCTATTTGTCAGTCCGACTACCACGCATGCTCCTCGTCGACGACAACGCGATCAACTTGAAGCTACTCGTGACATTCATGAACAAGATCGAGCTGCCATACGAGGAAGCCATGAACGGGTTAGAAGCGGTGACGAAATTCAAGGAAGCGCCAGAGCAGCAGCACTTCGACTTCGTGCTCATGGACCTCCAGATGCCAATCATGGATGGCTTAGAGGCGACGAGACAGATCAGAGAGTTTGAGAGGGCGAAGAGGGCGGCGGGGACACCGGTCGCATCCGCAAATGTGATCGCGATCACGGGCGTGGGCAATGAGGATATGCGGAAGGAGGCGATGGAGGCGGGCGTGTCGCAATTCTTGACGAAGCCGATTAAGTTCAAGGCGCTGCAGCAGATTCTGCTTGAGCAGTCTGCGGTCAGTGCGGGAGGACCATTGTGACGAAATTGCTGCTTCTTCTTCTTATGTCTCTGTCATTTGATTTCATGGTCTTTTACGAAGAACCATATCGGATTTACCGGTCGCATACCCTAAGTATATTAAGGTTCCAATCAATTTTTCGGGTCAAATTTGTATATAATTCCTCTACTGTTCAGCTGGCACATTATATTCTTTGCTATTACCTTCACTTTGGCTTCCGTTTGGGTGGCAGGGTGGATGGCAGGATACCACGAGTAAAGTACATCGAGGGCGGTATGCTTTCGCTTTCCTAAGCAACTTGCAAACGAGTACGAAATAAAGAAATCACTTTTTAAACGACCGGAATGAACAAGAGAATAGCGATTGTCTCGAGATAATGAACAATGTCTTGTGAGTTCTGAAAATAACTTCTTTTCACGATAGAATTGCAAGGGCTACCAAGGGCCATATTAATAAAAGATAAGGTGGGGAAAGGATATGGGGAAAGGAGTGAGTTCACGTGCCCGATCTTGGCATTCTTTTAGTAAGAAGTCGAGGATCTTTTTCAATGATTCTTTGTCAGCAATTGTTAGTCAGTAAGTGTTAGTCAGCAAGATTATGCCCCGCCTTCAAGGTTCTAGCCCCAAGAATCAATTGATTTGGATTTGTCTTCTCTCATCTTTATTCTTGTTGGTCGTCTGTCGCTAATATGGTGCGCTTCGTCGGCGAAAACTCAATGAAGCGAAATGACTTTGAATGAGAGATCAATTTTCTCTTGCATACAGTGTCTTCCGATACTACTATATACCAACTATGGTATCGAGATATCAAAACCCAATCAATTGATGTCTCACCGAGCTCTTCGTTGTTTGGTGGTCGCAGGTGGTTTTCCGGAGGCCTAGATGATTGGCTCAGATGACCCGTAACCGCCAACCAGCTAATGGGCCACCACCAATAATATACAAGCGCGCGTCTCCTTCTCGAGTTGCCGAAACATAACACAAAGGGACATTAAGTATCCTTGAAGCGCTTAGCCAACCTTTTTTCAAGCCCAATCTACAGATGATACAACAGATACTTACCAGCTTAGCTATTTCATGCTCTCTTCAGGTCGCTGGAGAAGCCTAACCCAATACAATGCCATTGGTCAATCTCTCCCGAGCTGTCTGGTCCTCTCAACGGGCCTCAATTTTATGTTACGAGCTCATCTTGGCCGAAACTACTGCAAAACCTGGTCTCTTCGGTGTCATGGGTCTAGACTGACAGGTAAGAATGGTAAGAATGGCCAAATGCGCGCCATCACCTTGTCTGATGCTTTTTGTACAAGATGAGAGCTCCCCCCAAAGGTCTGGTCAGTGAAGATCTTCGAGATAGGTGATTGTTTCTTCCAGATATTTCGCGGGTCATCTTCGTAATCGTGTGAGGCTCTTTTTTCTCAACCAACTTTCTTTGTCGTCTATCTATCAATAACCATTCTCTTGTTGTTTACTATTGTCTTGTCGTGGCTTAGCCCTTGTTGAACCTCAAGGCTGTTTGGCCCCTCTTTGAGACAGTTTCGCTCTTTATCGCCCCGACTGAGGAATATGAACCGCCGTTGCTCCATGCCTGCAACATTTTAATATACCTCTGTTCGGTTTCGTTCTTTTCCTTTTCTCTCATAGACTTTCTTTTTTTCTTTTCTTCTAAGAAAAATTTAAAAAATCATCCCAAATGCTCATTCTAGTTCTCTTCTCACACCTCCTTTTATTCTCCGAGGCCTCGGCGGCGGGTCCGCTGAGGAGGGGGGAGAGGTATGTTCTTGATCGGATAGAGAGGCTTGACGATGGCCGACTAACACGATATAGGTTAAGATGGCGAAATGTAGCTGGCGCGTCGAACGTGTACAAATTCGCGAACACTTCCAGTGTAGCCTCGTCATTACCAGCGCTTAGCGAAACATCAACGCAAACTTCGTCTCAACATTTCAGTTCCTTCATAACATCATCATCAGACGTGGGTTCAGTTTCGTTAGTAGCGGCGGCCGCTTCCAGTGCGAGCGCTCCACCAACACTATCTGAATCTGCGTCTTCCACTTCGATATCTCGATCGTTTACCCTCATCGAGAGTAGCACTATACCTGTAATTAGCATATTTCCATCTTCCACAGTACTCGTTGGACCTTCTCCCGCCAATGGAACCGCATCAACCGCGTGTGCCTCGTCCGCTAGCGAAGTTACAGGGTCATCAACTGTATCTTCAGCGCTGTCTATGTCAAGCTCTTTATCTCTTCCAATTGGATCGGCATCTTTAACCATTTCTAGCTCCGATTCCCAGTCAGCCACTACTCAAAGCCAGAGTAGCCAGTCAACATTGGCCAGCGTGACGTTTGCGTCAACGAGTTCATTTACTGCTCCTTCATCGACTGGTAACAGGGGTGTTGATGCGTCGAGTAGCTCTTCAGCTTCGAGTCGAGTGACATCTGTGCCATCCAGCTCGGATGCGTTCGTCCCAATAACAAAATCGTCATATACATCGCACTCTGTGTCGGCAACTGGCTCGACCAATGATAACATCCCTACTATCATCAGTTCTATCCCGGTTTCGAGTACAACAGTATCTCCTCAAGTTCTCGCAAGCAACCTAGCCGACGCAAAGCGTTACAACGAAGTCTTTGCTGGGCTGACTGAGGAATCGGCATGCACATCGGGCCAAGTTGCGTGTGTCAACGGAAATATTGGACAATGTACCAGTGCGGGCGCATTCGACATAATTCCCTGTACTAGCAATCTAACCTGCTATGCCTTGCCGATGACAACGGTCGTAGGTGTCCAGATTGGTTGCTGGGATGATGCCACAGTCAAGAAGGCTCTAGGCGGCGACGTGCCTTCCGCATCCAGTTCAAGTTCGAGTGCCACCGATGGCTTGATCACAGTGACGATCACACCGATATTTACCCAGACGGCTCAAACCACGGTAACAATGGGCTCATCCACACAAACGCCCTCATCAGCTGAAACGGCTTCATCGGTCGAATCAAGTCCGACAAGTAATACTTTGGTATCAAGCCCTACCGAAGCACCTCCCAAAACAGTAACCGTCACTTTCACCCCTAGCACATTTAGCACAGTGACCAAGCCGAGTTCAAGTTCGACTCCTCAAATTATCACTGAAACTGTCACTGTAACTCCCTCATTTTCGACAGTCTCATCCTCGGTAGTCTCATCTTCAACTGTTGAAGTACCTTCATCGCCAGCATCCACTACTACATCTAGCATTGTCCAGTCTACGCCGACTGATTCGGGTCTCCACGTCATTCCAATTGAGACCGATGCTCTTGGGCTACCGAACTTTCCAGGCTTGCCTGGGGATGGCGATAACAATGGTTCGCCATTTGCTACGAACACGAAGCATTTCGGTCTCACCACCACAACAAATACCCAGGCTCCAGCTACGGTCACCGTGACCGAGAAGGATACAGCGACAGTAACGACGACTACGACGGATATGGTCACGACAACTGCCACCGTGACGGGCTAGGCACGTAGTCTGAATATACAGGCAATAGGAGTTTCACGGTTTTTATGATGATTTTAAGCACGGCGTTCAAGGAATCTTGATATTTACCTGCATAGGGTGGAAGGTTGACAGTGCAGGAAAAGGAATACCCTTCTTATTAATATTTACTTCAATTTATACTTTTTAATATACTTATACTTGATTCATTTGCTAGTTTCTCTTTGTTACAGACGCCAATCAATTACGTGTGAGTTAGTTTAGGTATGTAACTTACGATTAGTAACAGAAAATAGGGGGGCCTGATTACGTAAGATATGATGACATTCTCCTAATTTCCACGACAATTTCAATCCCTCGATATGCTCGTTCTACTTTGTCGCTTTCCTTCACCGTGCGCTACTATCCGCTTCTATGCGAAAATATCCCCTATGCCCGATATTTTCCGTATTTCAAATCGATCCTGATGGTTACATTGAGGACGAAGCGGGGTTGGCGGACATATTGAAGTCGATGATGCAATGCCAATAGATATCAATAGCAATTTCTTCTATAGGAAGGTAAGGATGTAGATATTGCCTAGATTATATGCTTGATAAATAGGAATCCTATCGCTAAATGCCTTTCCCTTGCTCTTAACTTAATCTTAACCTATTAAAGGATAACAACACCATTCCAAAGTAGACATGGTATCCCGCCCCCTCGCCAGCCAAATTCCCCATAAACCCAATCCGAACAGCTCATCGCCCAGAGAAGATGGAGCAGACGAAGAAAAACGCCTCGTGGAGAAGTTCGCGACTTTCAGACGGCTGGTGCCTATAATGCAAAATCCGGACGTCATCTTCCTCAACGCGGCGGCGGCGCCGCCTTCCAACCTCATCGTGCACGAGGCCATCACGAAGTACTCGTCGGACGCGCTGTACTCGGCGGAGCCGTACACGTCGTGGCGGGCGGCGCGCGAGGAGGCGAGACGGCTGGTGGCGAGATGCGTTCACGCGGAGACGCCCGAGACGGTCGCTTTCACGCGGGATACGACGGAGGGGTTGGGCGGGTTCATACGCGCGCTGGAGGATGCGGGGGTGGGGAGGGGGATCGGGGAGGGGGATAATGTGGTCGTGGTCGATAACGAACACCCGAATATGGTGTACTGCTGGTTGGCGCTTAGGGAGAGGGGGGTGCAGGTTAGGATCGTGCCGACGGTGGAGGAGGCGAGGAGGACGGGACGGGTTGAGGCCGTGGGGCCGGAGACGCTGAGGCCGTGGGTTGATGGGCGCACGAGGGCGATCGGGATTAGCTCTGTTAGTTTCGATGCGGGGCAGTGGAACGATGTGGAGGGGATTTGTAGGGAGTTCAGACCAAGGGGGATTCATGTGCTGGCGGATGTGTCGCAGCATGTCGGGATTGCGCGCATCGATGTGCAGAAGATGGGCGTTTCGGCCGCGGCGTTTAGTCTGCATAAGGGGCTCAACTGTCCTACTGGTATAGGCGCGCTGTATATCTCCCCCAAAGCGTTCCAGGAGCTCGGGAACCCGGTCCCGCCGATTGTGAATATGGCCGCGGTGAGGAATATGAGCGAGAGCTTACTGGTTAATGCGGATGAGCCGGTGGACTACTTCCCGGACGCGAGGAGGTTCGAACATCAGAATATGAGTCTTGTGGGCGTGGTGGCAGCGGCGGCGTTCACGAAGTTCTATCTGGAGGTTTTGGGGCCGGACGATGTGGAGAGGTATCTGTATCATCTTACGGAGTCGTTGAGAAGGGAGTGTGAGAACTTGGGGATTAGAGTCGTGGGACCGACGGAGAGGAGGGAAAGAGCGCCGCATATATGTGTGCTAGAACTGGATGCCGAGGCGTGGGGGCCGCACTTAAGTAGTAGGTTTGGGGGTGTGAGATTCACGGCGAATCGGTTAGGGATTAGGGTCTCATTTGGATTCTTTAACTCGGTGCAGGATGTTGAGAGGTTCTCGCAGGTGGTACGGCTAGGGTTTGCGAGGGGGTTACATATTTGAAGACGATATGTCGCCTGGGGTAGAAGATTCGTTATAAGGGCAGAAAGGGACTTAGAAGTTTGTGTTCTCAGTAGATCATACGTAGGAAATATCCGAGCGGCCGATTTAATATGTGTAATCGGTCGTTCTGATAAAGGTAGTCCGTCCCCAGTCGTCTAGATTGGCGTAATACGAAGTGCATGCCTCTTCCGCCTTGCACAGAACGGGTTCTCTGCATTTTTGAAAAGACCACAACAAAAATGTTCCTGTAACATAGGCTCTTCAATGCCCCCAGAATCTCCCATCAATGTCTTTAGATCATTGTCGTCGTCGCTCCCCATCACTCTTAATAGCATCTCCATGTTGAAACGGGGGGATATCCAGGAATCCTCTTCGTTTAAACGGCGGTAAGTTAGCAATTCGACCTGGATACGAGCAAATATGATGCCTAATCGCCCATTTCCGCAATGTAATAGTTTTTTATACCTGAATTCCTCTATTCTATGGATTTCATGATCGCATAAGTCAGCATCACTTTGATAGTCCTCGTAAACGTCAACATTTAGGTTGTCTCGTGGCTTGGTAGCATCTTGTTGGAGGATGGCAATCAATACCTTCCAACCCAATATCACCTCCGGGGTCCATTCTTCATGGCGCTCTCTGAGTAGACTCGAAGCTAAGTCCACTGGATTCATCTCTGGGTGTTGACAGTCATTATGTGAACAATGTCCTAGTAGCATAGGGATTGATATCTCTGCCTTAGCACATGGATCAATTCGTAACGTCAACAAACAAACGACGCAGGTGATAATTCCAAATAGATTCTCTCCGGGCATGCCATTGTTAGCTAAACAGAATCCTGTCAGGATCAAAGCGTGAAGAGGTCCGACTTTGGGCTCCGACCCACAATGCACACATCGTGTTGAGAACAGCCCGCTTGGTGTATTGATATTCGGACGCCATGGTTGTCCAAAAATTGACATTATAGTATGACAGACAGCTTGTACCGACGTATGGCAGAACATATGTTTCCAATGACATGGAATTTCTTGTTGGCCCGACGCGTGTAGATGCCGAATGCAAGGTGAGTCTGCATCCCATCGCCCGCACGTGTCAACATCCTGTCCAGCATATGATCTCTGGGACTTGAATGTATCGCCCAAAGCCCAGGGCGGCACAGTGCTATGCGATCGTATGATGGTAATAAGGAGAGTGTCTAGAACGGTCAGACCGGATTTATCGATGTAATTAACACCGATTGATGCTGCACCATCTAGCTCATCTACTAGGACGTCCATAATCAAACAACAAGCTTTCCTTCCATCTAGGAACTTCGGCGCGAGGTGAAAGGGATAGATAGCAGGGATTTCGTCTCGAAAGTGTTACGATCCGACAACAAGGAGGTATACCCACTTAAAACGCAACACCAAAATGGGTAAACCTCGGATAGCTGGCTACTACAACTATCGCCAGGA